>JAJPUD010000509.1:623837-655548 GCA_023553655.1 Myrmecobius fasciatus
TTTAAAATTTTATTTTATTTGCATAACATATGTGTGGGTAATTCTTCAACAATAACCCTTACATAGCTTTCCGTTACAAATTTTCCCCCCAACTCCCCACCCCTCCCCTAGATGGCAGGATATCCACTACATGTTAATTATGTTAAAATATTAGCAAATCGAATATATGTATACATATTTCCAAACTTATCATTGTTGTGCAAGAAAAATCTTATCTACACAAACGATATATCAGATAAAGGAAACACAATGTAAGCAAACATCAATCAAGGAGTATGAGAATGTTATGTTGTGGTCCACATTTCGCATCCCTCTCTCTGGGTGTATATGGCTTTCTTCAGTGAACAATTGGAGGTGGTTTGAAACATTTCATTGTTGAAGAGAGCCATGTCCATCAGAATTAATCGTCATATAGTACTGTTGTTGCCTTGTATAATGATCTCCTGGTTCTGCTCATTTCACTCAGCATCAGTTCATGTAAGTCTCTCCAGGCCTCTCTGAAATCATCTTGCTGGTCATTTCTTACAGAACAATAATATTCCATAATATTCATATACCATAATTTATTCAGCCATTCTCCAACTGAAGGGCATCTATTCAATTTCCAGTTTCTAGCCACTACAAAAAGGGCTGCCACAAACATTCTTGCACATGTGGGGCCTTTTCCTTCCTTTCTTATTTCTTTGGGATATAAGCCCAATAGAAATGCTGCTGGGTCAAAGGGTATGCACAGTTTGATAACTTTTTGAGCATAGCTCCAAATTGTTCTCCAGAATGGCTGTATCCGTTCACAGCTCCACCAACAATGCATCAGTGTCCCAGCCCTCCCACAACCCCTCCAACATTCATCATTAACTTTTCCTGTCATTTTAGCCAATCTGACAGGTGTGAAGTGGTACCTCAGGGTTGTCTTGATTTGCATTTCTCTGATCAACAGTGATTTGGAGCACCTTTTCATATGACTATAAATAGTTTTAATTTCATCCTCTGAAAATTGTTCATATCCTTTGACCATTTATTGATTGGAGAATGGCTTGAATTTTTATAAATATGAGACAATTCTCTATATATTTTAGAGATGAGACCTTTATCAGAACCCTTGAATGTAAAGATGATTTCCCAATTTATTACTTCCCTCCTAATCTTGTCTGCATTGATTTTGTTTGTACAAAAACTTTTTAACTTAATATTTGACTATATATATTTGCATGGATTTTGTTTTTCTTGCTTTCTCAGTGGAAGAAAGGAAAGAAAGGGGAAATAAGAGAAAGAGAACATGGGATGAATATAAAATTAAATTAAATTTAGAGAAGAAGAAGAGAAGAAGAACACGAAGAACGAGGAGGAAGAAGGGAAAACAGGAAAAAGGGAGGAGGAGGAGGAAGAGGAGGAAGATGACAGGAGAAGGAATAAGAGAAAAAAATCTTTCCTCTTGCTCTTAATGCTTTCCCTCTGCTAATTATCTTTGATTTCTTCTATACATATTTAAATAGCTATTTACATCCCCCCATTAAGACTGTATGTTTTATGAGAAAATCATTATCTTGTCTTTTTTTAAATTTTTGTCTCTCCAGCACTTAGCACAATGATAGCAATATAGTAAGTGTTTAATAAATGTTAATTGACTGACTACTATGATGGAAATTTTTTTTATTTGAAGCTAGACTAGATGACCTCTCAGATCCCACTGAACTCTGAGGGACCTTAAAAGTCATCTAGTACATCCTTAAACTTTTTCCACTCATGATCCCTTTTTGCCTGAGAAATTTTTGTGACCCCAAGAATATAGGTATATAAAATAGGTGTACAAATCAATCATTTACTACTAATAAATAATAATTTCACATCCTCACATTTAGTTACATGACCCCATGTGGTTCATGAACCACAGTTTATGAAGCTGGGTTCTAGTCCAGCCTCTACAGAAGACAAAATTTATTTTCAGAAAGTCAACTGACTTTTCCAAAATAAAAAACATAATAGGCTGCAGATTTGGGTTGTGAAATCTGGTCCTTTATCTCTAAATCCTACATCTTTCTGCTTTAGCCTTTGCCATCATCATACTGTACTTGGAGAAGTCTTTTCAGTTCTACATATTACACAGAAATAGCTGAACGAACTGGCTACCATCTAGAGAAGGGCAACAGATATGGTGAAGGAAGTGGAAATCACATAATTTAAGAAATAGCTAAAGGAGCAAGAAATTAGACCTGTTCCCAGAAATAAGTTTGCCTTGAAAAATTTCTCCCATCCATCAGGAAAGCCACTCAAGAATAGTGGAGATTTCTGGTTGGGTGTGGGTGGGGTAGATCAGCTGATCTTTGAGGTTACTTCTATTGCTGAGCTTTTGTGATTTAGGTGTGTCAGCAATAGAGCCAGTGGAGAAAGAAAGATGGTAGATTGAAAGTTGAAGATGAAAGGGAGGGAGGGGGAGAGGAGTGGAGAGGAAAGGAGAAGAGAGAAAGAGAAGAAAGAGAGAGAGAGAGAAGAGGGGAGAGAGAGAAAGATAGAGACAGAAAGAGAGTGAGACAAAGAGACAGAGAGAAAGAGGAATGAAGGAGGAAGAGAGAGAGAGGAGGAGGAGGAGGAGGAGGAGGAGGAGGAAGAAGAGGAAGAGGAGGAGGAGGAGGAAAAGAAGAAGAAGAAGAAGAAGAAGAAGAAGAAGAAGAAGAAGAAGAAGAAGAAGAAGAAGAAGAAAAAGAAGAAGAAGAAGAAGAAGGAAGGCAGAGAGAAGGATAGGGAAGGAAGAGGATGGAAGGGGACAGGATAATTGATGAATCAAGGTCAAAGAGAAAACAGCAGGGCATGTGATACAGATCAGTCACTATCAATCCATGTCCTCTGTAGCATGAAACACAGATTATTTGCCAAATAAGCTAACTGGAGATATGCCAGTAATTTTAATTTACTGGAGTGTTCCAGTATTTAATAGACACTCATTCTTTTCTAGATCCCCTGTTATTAGTATTCTCTCTTTCTCCTCTTCAAATTGCTATAGGTGTTCTTCACATATGTCATTTTATCTTCCATTTTCTTGGGTTTGCACTGGCTATCCCATGTGCCTGAGATGCTGTTCTTCTTTACCTGATTTCCTTCAAATCTCTGATTAAATCTCACTTCACATAGAGTGCCTTTCCCAATGCCCACTCTGCACTCTCCCTGGCCCCTTTCAGTCCTTTTCCTGTGAGATTACCTTTTAATTTATACTGTATATATTTTGGATGAATGTATTTATTTGCATGTTGTCTTCCCCATTAGAATGTGCCCTCCTTGAGAGCATGCTATGTGTCATGGTCTTGTCTTTCTTTTTATCCTTGATACTATATCTGGAAAATAATAAATGCTTAATAAACATTTGATGACTGGCTGAATGTCTGTTTTCATATTGCATCTTTCTAATAAAACATAAGCTTCATAAAAAAGAGAATTCTTTTCTCTCTCAATTTTTTTAATATTAACATTACCAGCACATTTCCTAACATAGAGTTGCTTAACAAATGCTTCTTGGATTGGAACGTATATTTTACAAATATTCAATCAGTGTTATTTTTTTTTAATATACAGTATCTTCTTTAATATTCATTATAGGGATGTTACTGGTTGGCCCAAAACTTGGAAGTCTTTTAAAATTTGAAAAATGATCATTGCACAGAGGGCAATGGAGTGGAACATGTGGGTATGAGCAGGCATCGATGCAGAACTGACAATGAACTTCAAGGAAGAACCAAAACCAAAGAAAAGGTGTAAAAATAGCATTAAGACATGTGATTGACTAGTTACAAGCCCTTCACTTCTCTCCTAGTAATGATAGGATAAACTGAAGAAGAATTCCCTCTAGGGTAAAATTATAAGAGAACTTAGGCAAGAATGGCACAGACTGGTTGAATATGGGAATGGAGGGCAATTATTGGAAGCAATTTCCTAATGGACAAAATCACAATTCCATTTCAATATTTGTATTTCAGTGGGATGAAAACTATGCTGAGTTTAATGTTGACTTTTAAGGTGGGAGTCTCTGTTAGGTCCTCCTTAATTTAAATGGAATTTTAAAAAGACTTTTAAGAATACACCTTATCTATTTAAAAATAATGGTATTAGCTAATTGTTTTGCTAGGTGTGAGAGGCTACAAGTTGGGAAATGTTAGCTGGGAAATTCATTTCCTCCTATCAATTTTTTTTTATTTTGCCATCTCTTTGCCTCCTCCCCTTTTTGGTACTGATATTGAGTTTTCTGAATTTCAATACTCAAAGCATGAATGGACATGTCTCGTGTCTGCAGCTGGCAGGTGTCAGAATAGATTTAGAAAACTTGGTATTTCTAAGAGAAGTCTAGACAAAATGTCCAATGCTTCCTCCTCCCCAGGCTTTTGAAATTCTCAACACGGGATGCTCCATCAACATGGGAAAAATGTAACTATAAGAGGTCATTTTCCAGAGTCGGCCTTCAAATTAGATTTTATAGCATTTCAATGACCACAAAACAAACTTCCTAACTTCTTCTTCTAACACAAAATTATTCTGTATATGAGGAAATAGTGGTTTCTTATTCTGTCATCCCAAAGACAGGATATTATACATGTAAATTGACCTGATAAAAACTCATAAGAATATGGGGAAAATGTCAGATGGACTTAAATTAGGAAAAAATTTAACTGTATTACTAGAAAAAAGAGACTTGTTAAAAGCAAGAATAGCAAGAGAAAATACTGAATATCAGCCTGAAAAAATGAGGGTTTTGGACTAGAGATTCGCTCATGTTCTTCTAGTTTGATGTCTGCAACTTATGTTAGCCTTAGGTGGATATATCCACCCATCCACTACACAGATAACCAGAGTGAAGAGTTAAATATTAATTCCTAAGTTTATTGGATAAGATATTGATAATTAGTTACTCATGTTCACTAGGGAAGTTAACAAATGGGAAAACAGATTTTTCTATGGATATTCCTGGATTAAACCTATCTTTCTGGAGTTTCAGAATTTTGATGATGGAAGGAACATCAGAGTTGTAGCCCAAATCACACTTAAATTGAAATCTCTCCCAGACTATCCCTAACAAGTGGTCATCTACATTCTTCTTGTAGATTTCCATTGAGGTGGCAACTACTCCCTCCCAAAGTAGGTCATTCTGCCTTAGGACAGCTATAGTTTTTAGGATATCTATCCCCCTTATATCAAGTATCTTTGCAGTTTTCCTCCAGTGCTTCCAAGGGCCAAACAGAACTAATTAAATCCCTCTTCCACAACCTAGCTATTCAAATACTTGAAGACAACTATAATGTTCCATTTCCCCACCCAAGTCATCTACCTTTTTGTAATTTTTGCTGATTTCTCCCAGGACCAAGTCTCATTAGTCTTTTGCAAATGAAAATACTCTGGGCGCAAAAATACTTCATGGATAGGGGAATGCTTTATTCAGATTTTAACTATATAGCAATGGATTTTTTTAGTCCAATGCATCAGAAGATAGGCAAAGTACTCTACTGACAAAGTCCTATGAATCCTTATCATGTCATTAGGGTTTGTTGGAAAAATCACAGACTATGCCAACATGGCATAGATTCTAAAAGATTTTAGCAAGATGGAGAAACTCTGAATATGGGTCCAACAATGGATTGATTGTATTTCTACATTCTGAAGATGAGTCTAGATGGGTTCAAAAAGATGTCACCAGTAGGTTGGCCACAGAGGAAAGAATATTTCTAGGAATTAATCATCTATTAGATAGTTGAAAGTTATCAACTGGTGAAAATACACATTTTTCAGGAATTGAAGAAGCAGAACAAATGATTAGAGAATCTTAATAATGGGAGAGACATAGGAGGTCACTTGCTGTAGCCTCCTACTCCAAGTGGGAATTTCAATTCAACCCAATCTAACAAGCACCAATAAAGTTGTCTTGCAAATGACGTACTCCTCCAATAGAATATAAATTCTCTAAGGTAAGGACTTTTTCACAATTTCACTTTTGGTTTTGTGTCATCTGTTCCTAGGACAGTGTCCAGCATATAATACAGGCATTTAATAAATGTCTGCTGAGGAATGAATGTTAGAGATTGCACTAGGTTCTGGGAGATTTTGGGGAAAAAAAATGCCTCCTTAAAGTCCCCAAACTATACAATACCTTCAAAGAGCTTACATTTGACTAAAAGGATAGAACATTTACAAAAATAAATATATTATATAGTTTGAATAAGAGAAATCATTAATAACTAGGGGGATGTGGAAAATTTTATAATAGATATCTAAATACTTTTTGAACAATTCAGAAATGAGGAATACAGTAGCACAAAAGACAGTTTATTCAATATCTTCCAAATTGTTAGATGTTTCCTTTTACGCCCTCCATTCTTTTTTCCTATTTCTGCACTTTGGGTGGAACAAATATAACTATTTATTTTCTTTTTCCTCTTATCTCAGAAGGAAGGAAAGAAGGAGAGAATGAAGAGAAGGAGGGAGGGAGAGAGGAACAGAGGGGGAAGGAAGGAAGAAGAGAAAGAAGGAAGGAGGAAAGGAAGGAAAGAAGGAAGAAGAGAAGGAAAAGAGGGAGGAAGAAAGGGAAGAGAAAGAGGGAGGGAAGAGAGGGAAAAAAGGAAAGGAAAGAAAGGAGGGTGAAAGGGAGGGAAGAAGGGAGACAGGAAAAAAGAAAGGAAAGATAATTTTAATGTGGAATAGGAGTGGGAACTAGAAGGTCATAGATTTAGAGATGGAATGGAATTTAAAGGCCATTTATTTACATACCTTCATTTTATAGATTGGAAAACTGAGGGCTAAGGAAGTGAAATTCCCTGTCCAGATAGATATCATATAGCAAAGTTGGATTTTGAATCTAGGTTGGATTTTGAATCCTATACCATACTGGCTCCCTAAGGGCACATCAAACAAACAACAAAACAACAACAACAAGAACATGACACATACATATACACACAGAAAAGTGAACTTCAAGGTTCTACTTCACAACTCTAATAAACAGGCAACACTGATGAACTTTACAAAGTTTTCAGGAAATTACTAAGAAATCAGAACTCATGCTACATACACTCTTCTTGGTTGAGGAAGGCTGGACCTCTCACTCAGATAAACTCTGGTTTCACAGTCTGTTAGTCAAGGCTGTGAATTTTTCACTTTCCCACTTTGTATGCAGATTGAGTGATCCCAGCTCTCTTTTTGTTCTCTCATTTTGTGCTATTTTTCCTTCTCAAATGATTTATCATCAGAGATTGTGTTTGAAAGGTAAGCACTGTTAAAAACTAGTTCATTAGTAACCTAAGACAAGTCAGATGGGCTAAAGGAACCATCAACTCTTGACTGACCTAGTTACCATAGAAACACCTGGAATAGAGGGCATTGCTAAGCCTCAACATTTGGAGACTTCAGAATCAAAGATGAGCATTGGAAAATTACAGTGCAATACTTGACTTGGGAACTCACAATAACAGCAAAACTGCAGGAGCGGTGTAATTGAAAATAGAACACCGGTACATCTTCTAAACCCTAGAAAACAACACTGACTTCTCTTGGTCGATAGTGTTCACATTTATTTTGATTCTAGGCAACATTCCCTCATACTGACAGCATAACATATCTTGTGAAAAAGTCCTGCCTTTGTGCCCTCGGAATTTGGCCCTTAAAGACAATCTTTTGACCCTTTGATTTTCTATCTAGGTATTCATTCCAACAGTGGAGATTGAAATCCATTTATGCCTCCTCATCCTGTATTCCTCTTGACTATCTCAATATGATATAGTTCTGGAAAGAAAACTGGTTGGGATTTGAATCTCACCTTAAATACATACAAACTGTGTGACCTTGAGCAAGAACTGAATGTTTCTCTGCTTCCATTTTCTCTTGTGTAAAACAAAAGTTTGGTGATCTCTAAGGTCTATGATACTATTTTGTTACTAAGTTGTGTCCAACTCTTTGTGAAGTTTTCCTGACAAGGGTACTTAAATGGCTTGTCATTTCCTTCTCCAGTTAATTTTACATGTGTCCAACTCTTCATGAACCCATTTGGGGTTTTCTTGGTAAAGATACTGGAGGACTTTGCCATTTTAAAATAAGGAAATTGAGGCAAATGAGGTTAAATGATTTGCCCAGGGTCACACAACTATTAAGTGTTTGAGGTTATATTTGAGGAAGGCCTTTTGGTCCCCAGGTCTGGTACTCTATCCAGTGTGTCCCCTACTTGGAGCATTTGCCAATTATTTGCACTGAAAATTTAGGAATAGGTTTTAAAAATAATAATAATAGCTTTTTATTTTTTAAAAAATACAAAGTTAGGTTTTAACATCCCTTGCAAAATCTTGTGATCCACATTTTTCTCCCTCCCTCCCTATTTCCTCCCTCCATGACAGCAAATAATTCAATGTAAGTTAAACATATGCAATTCTTCTAAACATATTTCCACATTTATCATGCAGCATAAAAATCAGATCAAAAGGGGGAAATGAGAAAAAAAAATCCCACCCAAATAAACAACAGCAAAAGGTGAAAATATTATGCTGTGATCCACATTCAGTCACCATAGTTTTTTCTCTGGATACCTATGGCTCATTCCATCACAAGTCTATTGGAATTGCCCTGAATCACCATCTTGTTGAAAAGAGCCAAGTCCATTGCAGTTGATAATCACATAATCTTGTTATAGTTGTGTATAATATTTTCTTAGTTCTACTCACTTCACTTAGCATCAATTCATATAAGTCCCTTTAGGCATTTATGAAATCAGCCTGCTCATCATTTCTTATAGAATAATAATATTCCATAACATGCATATGCCATAACTTATCCAGTCATTCTCCAATTGATGGGCATCCACTCAGTTTCCAGTTCCTTGCCACTACAAAATGGATCGCAACAGTTTTGCACATATGGGTGCTTTTATCTTTTTTATGATCTCTTTGGGACCTAGCAGAGACACTCCTGGATCAAAGTTTGAGAACCCTTTGGACATAAAGGAATAGGCTCTTGAGAGTCCCTAACCTTGCTAAGGATATTCCTGCTTTCAATAAAAGACAGGCAAAGTAGAGACCCTAGATGTGGAATCGGAAGGACCAAGCTTGAATCCCAGATTTGCTATTTATAACTGAGTTATCCAGAATGTTAAACCACTCTGATCCTCAGTTTCTCAATGCTAAGATAAAGGAGTTGAGCTAGACCCCTAAATTCCTCTTCACTTCTGATTACCTTGCTCCTTTCAGAAGCCAACATTTTTAGGATACCGTATATTCATTCTTCTTGATGCATTACTCCTTGTTGTTGTTGTTTGCCCTTTGAATTCGAAGAGGACCATGCCATCAGAGAGGAGATTCCATGATATGTAATGAAATTGGATTTAAATGTGGGGGGGGGGTGCTATGCAAAGCCATCTGCTTCACTTTCCCCTTCAGAGCTTTCAAGGTTCAATGGCAAGGTATAGATCAAAATGATTAAAGATAGTGCTGGATAAAATGAGAGGTTTTGGCCTTTTTAAGCTAAGGTCTTGTAAGCCATCAAAAACACAAAACAAAACTTTGGGAAAATTTGTATGAACTGATACAGAGTGAAATGAGCAGAACCAGGAGAAATATTTCCTAATCCCCTTTGAGCCAGATACCTAATTTCATCCTCTTCCTCCCTCCTTTCAGTTTCCTTTTATGCCTTGAGATAAAAGATTATCTTCCTTTCTGTTATTTGCATTCCAATGCTTATCATAGTACCTGGTAAGCAATAAGTGTTTAACAAATGTATATTGATTTGATTCCATGAGTGGGGTACAAATCGTTTTGTAACCTTGGTCAGAATTAAAATTTCTGGGTCCAGGTCTACCTCTGTAAAATGAAAAAGGGAATAGTGTGTGGACCAAGACAATTTCTAAGGTCTCTTTTAGCTCTAAAGACAAGATTCTAGGTTTCTCCTTTGGTTCTATCCAGAGGGTCTAACATGAAGAAAGGGGTAAATCTTCCTTTAGATCTCTTCTTTGGGTACTGATGCAGGCTGTCCATTGGTTATCCTTCAGTTCCTCTGCTTCCCTGAACTTCCTCCTTCTCTGTTCAAACTAACCTCCAGATAATGTATGTATTAAATTTCTAGTAGCTTCATTCACATTATCAAATGAACATATTTTACATACATCTCAGTTAAGTTCCATTTTTTTACCTCTCAATGTGCAATCAGGCTGTCAAAAACTTTTTAATAACAAAATGTGTGTAGGCTTTACAAAAAAGCTAGGGCTTTCACCCGAACTTGGTCCAACATCAAAATATTAGCACCACTTAGGAACTCATCAGTGCTAATTATAATCCTCAACAAAATTTCACACAGAGAGCTTTATTACCCCTTTCCCTTTATGGGTTAGGTGTTTGAATGAATATCTTGCCATCACTTCTAGGGGTTTCATATTCTGATCCACGGGAATTCACTTTAGATCTATGATTGTTTGTCATGGCAGTCTCTTTCAAACTCTCTCAGAAGGAAGAATTGCTGTTGTTATCTAATGTAGTTGAACAAAAAATAAGGGGAAAAAAGGGAAAGCGGATAAAAATGTGGACGCTTCCTCAGAGTATCTTTCTCCCAAAGCAGTAGTTTTTAAATGGATGTTTGTGAAATATACATAAAAGAGAGAATGTCATGATTTGCTGGGTCTGAGTTATTTTGTTGTGGGAAAACACGAGAACAGCTACTTTCCAAAAAGCGTGTGTGTATGTGTGTATGTGTGTGTGTGTGTGTGTGTGTGTGTGTGTGTGTGTGTGTGTAGTGTGTGTATGCACATGTATCTTATAATGGGATAAGGATTGTTTATGTAGCAGGTTTCCAGCAAAGATGTCATTCCCCATTTTTCTTGGTAGACAAGGACCAAAGCCTCCTTGGAAACATTATTTCTGGATACAGTTCCACCATGTAAAGATACCTCATTCAGATACTTTCTCCTGGCAATGTGGGGAACATTGGACACTGAGTGCCAAAATCTTGGTGGGGGGGAGAAGAAAAAACATAGAATTTTATGCAAATTTTGAACAGAGACATTTATTCCCCAGGATGACAGAATTGACAGGCTAATCATTATCCATCGTAGTAATAATATCTTCTAATCAAGATTACTTATGGAATTCTCCTCATTTCAGGTTCCATAAGCTTAGAGCATGACTCTTCTAGGGGTTTCAGCAAATTGGTATTTTAAAAAATACTTTAGAAGAGGACTTTGTTATTAAGATCATATTCATAAGCGATACTCTAAATTCAAGAGGGACAACACTTTTAATTAATCAAATATGTAGCAAGGCCAGTTTCTCTTAGCTGCTCTCTATTCACTATTGACCAAAGGCCTCCACATTCTAATTCCAGATATGAATTGATTGCATGGCAATCAGATGCTGGCAAAGGGCTGCACAGCAGGATGTTCCCACATCAAAGAGGTTCTGTGCTCTGTGAGCAAAGAAGTAGTTCAGATAAAAGGCAAAAGGTGGAAATTTAGAAAATCCACCACAAATGTTCACATGGACTATTTCTGACCAACTATGGTAGATCATTCTGAATTCATATTGGTCTAATTAGCTACAGTCCGACATACTATAACTTGACTCTAACATAATTCATGTTTTGATCCTCCTTGAGGAAAAAAGGGCAAAAACTATGCAATTATTTAAACATACATATATGTATGTACACACACATTACATATCCATCCATCTACACACATATTATATACATATATTGCTATCCCTTATTTTCACATCATCTTCAGTTATGAATGTATACCTTCTCTCTCCCCTTTCCAATTAACCATCTCTTGGGATAAAGAATTTAAAAAGAAAAGAAATAAAATCAGCAAAATGAAAAAAAAAGAATTCAATAGAACTGTCCAATATATCAACTTTGCCTGACATTATTTTGCAGCATTCTATGGCCATAGACCTTCTTCCCTTTTGTCAAGAAGAGGAAGATTTGCATTCTTTCAACTTTTTTCTGGAGGCAAATGTAGTTACCAATTATAAAGAATTTAGTTCTGTATTGTTGTACTTTACATTTCTGTTGCTGGTCAAGTAATTATCATTTTCCTGCCTCCATTTATTAAACTCTGCATCAATTCAAATCTTCATTATTCATAATTTCTTAAAGTGAAGTAATATTCTATTATATTAATGGAGCGTAATTTGTATAACTATTCTTCAGATGAAGAGAATCTATTTTGCTTCCATTTCTTTGCTACTTAAGAAAGCATTATTTGGATGAATATGGAGCAGTATCTTTCTATCTGTCTTTGACTCATTTAGAGTATGCATAATAGGAGCTTTATGTCAAATGATATGCACATATTAATTACTTTTCCAGCATAATTCCAAATTGTTTTCCAGAATGGTTAGGTTAACTGACAACTCTACCAATAATGTATCAGTTAACCAGTCTTTTTGTAACTACCAATCTATCTTTCTAGAACGATTCCATAATACTCTCTCTCTCTCAGTTTTCAGGATAAATTAGCTTTCTTGCAGTGACCTATGCATAATATTCTATCTCCCACCTTTGTTTCTGTGTATAGACTATTCCTCCATCCTTGGATGTTCCTCACTTCTTCCTTTACGAATCCCAACCTCTCCTCCAGACTCAGATCAGGTGCCTCCTCCTGTGTGATTCCTTACTTGATACTCTTCCTCCCTCCCATCAATCAGTGCTCTTCGCTTTACATTAGAATTTGATGCACTTTCTATCCACTATATATTTAAACACAGCCAACTGTGTGTATGTACGTATGAGTATGAAATATATACATATACATGCATACATATATTCATGCACACACATTTATATATGCATGTAAACCATATACATATTACCATGAAACATGCTTAGAAATATTCATATGTGTACAACATATATACACATATATGCATAAGTATATATGCATTCATGTGGAACTCATTTATACGTCACATAGTCATTTTCTATTTATATATGTATATGTAACATTCACACATACAATGTGTACACATGCATTGCATATATATTTCATACATCTATGTGTATTTACACATGTAATGTGGATAGAAAGTAAGCTTATAATGTAAACATATAATATACTTTATATACAAAACACATATAAACATGTATATATATATATGTATATAAATGCATCTAATTCATGTGTATTTATGTAGATATCTAATTCCTAGTAGGTTGTAAGCTTCTTGAGAGAAGAGGACATTTTTTTTTTAATCTCTATATCCTCAGCACTCAGCACAATGTTTGGCACATAATAGACATAGGAGAGATATTGGGCTGACTACCAATCTGAAGGTTTATAAAGTCATTGTTCTGACCTCATTGCTGTATGTCTTGAAACCCAGACAGTATTTCAATGCCATGCCAGGAAACAGAATCATTTCCATTTGGATTGTCTTGGTAAGAATTGAAAATCACCTGATAGGATAGGGTACCAGATACTGAAGTTATCCTTTCTCAAACTAAATTACCAAGCATACAAACTATATTGCATGGAGTGCAACTCCATTGGGCTAGCCACATTGTTCATAGGCTTGCCAAAAGACTATCTTATGGGGGCAGCTAGATGGTACAGTGGATAGAGCACCAGCCCTGAAGTCAGGAAGACCTGAGTTCAAAACTATCCTCAGACACTTAATACTTCCTAGCTGTGTGACCCTGGGCAAGTCACTTAACCCCAATTGCATCAGCAAATAATAATAATAATAATAATAATAATAATAATAATAATAATAAAGACTATTTTATGGAGAACTCCCAAAGCCTCTTAAGAACTTTAGAATTTATTGTATACATGGGAAGCACAGGACTAAACAGCATGATATGCCCTCATCAGCGAAGGTGTTGCATTCTATGAGCAAAGCAGAACTGAATTAGTTCAGAACTTTATATGCATCCCAAATGTTCATAGGATTATTTGGGTCTGACTTGTGGCAGAGCATTCCAATCTCATATTGGTCTGATCAACCATAGTCAGACACACTGTAACTCAAATCTAACATAATGATGTCATTTTGTTCCTCTTTTGAGAATGAAAAACAACAATCAACCAACTCTCCCCTTCAGAATCATCTAGAGATAGTGGAGGACCCCAATGTTCTCCTCTCAGGACTAGATAAATCTAACAACAACAAAAAAAAAAGGAGGGAAATAGAATTTTAGAAAAGCTAGATATAATTGACTTCTGGAGATAACTGAATGAGAAAGAAAGATATATATACCTTTTTCTCAGCAGGACCTAACATTTATAGAAAAATTAGCCATGTATTAGAGCAAAAAACCTTACAAGCAAATGTAGGAAACCAGAAATATTAAATGTATCATTTTTAGCTCACAATGCAATAAAAATTGCATTCAATAAAGGACTGTGGAAGCACGGATTAAAAATTAATTGAAAAACTAAATAAATCAAATCCTAAAGAATGAATTATTCAAAGAACAAATCATAGAAACAATCAATAATTCCATTAAAGAGAATGACAACAATGAGATAACATACCAAGATTTATGTGATGCTAGCCAAAACTGTACTTAGGGGAAATTTATCTCTCTAAATGCTTGCATCAATAAAATAGAGAAAGAGCACATCAATGAATTGAGCATGCACCTTTTAAAAAAACAAGAAAAAGAACAAATTAAAAATCCCCAATTAAACAACAAATTGAAAATTCTGAAAAGCAAAAGAAAGATTAATAAAATTAAAAGCATGTAATCCAATGAAGCAATAAATAATACTGGAAGTGGGTCTTGTTAAAAAAAATAATAGATTAACTATTTGTTAATTTGATGAAAAAAAGAAAAAAGAAAACCAAATTACCAGTATATAAAAAATGAAAAGCATAAAGAACTTTAATCA
The DNA here is from genome assembly GCA_023553655.1 of Myrmecobius fasciatus. Taxonomy (NCBI): domain Eukaryota; kingdom Metazoa; phylum Chordata; class Mammalia; order Dasyuromorphia; family Myrmecobiidae; genus Myrmecobius; species Myrmecobius fasciatus. Next base: position 638,674 of record JAJPUD010000509.1, read on the forward strand.
ATTCTTTGTAGCAATTTTGCCCAATTATATGCAAATAAATCTCACAATCTAAGTGAAATGGATGAATAGCTATAAAAATATAAATTGTCCAGAATAGTAGAGGAAAAAGAATACTTAAATAACTCCCTTTTAGAAAAAATAAATTAAACAATCTGTCAATGAATTCCTTAAGAAAAAACTCCCCAATGCCAGATAGATTCACAAGTAAATTCTACCATTTAAGAAAAAAATTATTACATATTATATAAATTACTTATATTATATCTTATATATTATTATATAAACTATTTGGATAAATAGGTGTGTAATACCCCGAATAAAATTATTATAGCCCCCCCCCCCTTTTCCTTGCCATTAGGACTAGGAGAATTGAGTCAGAAAAGAAGCCTTGAAATACTATTGAGTCATGAAACTCCAGGTACCTTATCTCAATCCTTGCTGGGATAATCCCCCCCTCCTTTTGAGTATTTTCCCTCCCCTCATAGTCTCCTGCCTTCAACCTTCTTACCTTGACCTTCATCCTGTAAGGACTAAGTTATCGTTCTCTCCTAGAATTATGGCTTGTCTACCCATCCAGTGTCCTGCCACCTCCCTATCTGTCTTGTATTTTCAGGCCATATATGCTGTTTAGCTTAAAAAAACAAAACAAAACAAAAAAAACAACTCTATAAAACATCCTTGCCTCAGTTGCTCAGTGCTAAATGGTTTTTGAACATGAGTTCAATTTCTTTGGTTAGCTTAAACTCTCCACAATTAAAAGATTAAAAACCCATCCCTGTCTTGCCTCAGTTTCTCTGGCATTATAGGTGAAGAGGGAATCCTACCAATTTCTTTTTATCAGAAAATAAGGTATTGATATATAAACCAATAAAAACAAAAACAAAAAGAAAAATATAAACCCTTTGTCTTCATGACTATTGATGCAAAAATTTTAAATAAACTACTAGCATGGAGATGATAGCAATATATCATAGAGGTCATATACTTTGACCAGGTAAGATTTATACCAAGAATTCAGGTCTCTAAATATTAGGAAAACTATCAGCACAATTGATTATATTAATTAATTGATATATTAATTATATTAATATATAATGAATATATTAATCATATGATTATCTGTATAGATGCAAAAAAAAGCTTTGGACAAAATACAACACCCATTGTCATTAAAAATTCTAGTCAATATAGGAATAATTGGAGTTTTTCTTCAAATGATAGTTATTATTAATGTTTGCCCTTCATTCTTGAAGAGGACCAATGACGTCAGGAGGGCAATGTCTTGAATTGAAGGGAATTAGATTTAAATAAGGCAGAGCTGTGCAAAATCATTAGCCTCACTCTTTCCTCAAAAGTCATCAGAAATCAGCGGTAAGACATAGATCAGAACATCTGGCCATGGTCCCATATGCAGTGGGAGACCTTGGTCTTTTTAAGCTAAGATCTTTCCCAGGTCTCAATTTTTCTAAGGCAACACCCATTCAGAGATTAAAGTCTAGGTAAATTTTGAGACAAAAGATGGCCTAGTTTCTCTTCACAAAAGAATCAATCTGAGAAGGGACTACTCTCTGAGTTTCTAGCCAGAACAGAAACAATTACTATTTATATTCACTCTGAGATACCAAAACCCAAACAATGAATAAGTAAGGCTTGAGTAAAAACCTATTATCAGTCAGTCAGTCAAAGTTAGAGTGATTTGGGTTTAAAGGCATAGTCAGGTAGCTCCTTTTGAGTCACCAGGCTTTAACAAAGCCTGATTTTCCAGAGCTAAATTCAAGAAATCATCAATGAAATTACATGAGACAAAAGAGTGAAATTAATTGGGAAAAAAACAATGATAAATAGGCAAGGAAAAAATCTAGCATTTAAACCCCCAAATACTTTGTGAAGTATATGATCAAAATTTATCTTCCTTTAATAGAGCACCGATATATAAAGGTATGATTCCCCACATCGATTGAGGAGGAGGAAGAAAAGAAAGAAGAAATAGCAGCATTATGCAACTGGAACTGGCTAGTTGGATCCCTGGGAAACACTCATTGCTACTCACACTAGTCACTACTCAAAACTCATCTGGCATAACAAAAGGTCAAAAATATCAAGAGAATTAATGGGAAAAAATGTGAAGAAAGTTTTCCTAGTTGTACTAAATTTCAAACTGTATTATAAAGTGTTAATCAGCAAAACAATCAGGTACTAGTGAAGAAATAGAGTAGGGGGTCACTGGAACAGATTAGGTGTAAAATACACTGTAGTAAATGACCTTAATAATCTTGTTTGACATAAATTTGGGGGGACAAACTCACTGAATTATAAAAATTGCTAGGAAAACTGAATAAAAAAAAGTTTGGTAGAAATTAGGTATAGATCAATACCTGCAAATATTAAGGTAAGGTAAAAAGGAGTACATGATTTAGACATAAAGGATGATATCATAAACAAATTCAGAGAGTGTGGAATAACCATTCTGGAGAGCAGCTGGGAATTATGTCCCCAAAGAGCTATCAAACCACACAGACCTCTTGATCCACCAATACCACACTATGTCTATATTCTAAAAAAAATTTTAAAAGGAGGAAAATTCGTCTTGATTGTAAGTTTTTTTTAGGGATGTCTATCAGTTGGGGGATGACCAACAGATTGTGGTATGAGATTACTATTGTGCTCTAAGAACTGACAAGTAGGATGCTTTAAGAAAAAAAAAGTTAACTAGAAAGACTTACATGAACTGATGCAAAGTGAAACCGGCAGAACCAGAACACTGTACACACTAACAGCAATATTATACTGTGATTACCTGTGAATGACTTAGCTCTTTCTCAGTAATACAACAAATCCAAAGCAATCCCAAAGGATCATGCTATAAAATGCTATCTTCAGAGAAAGTACTAATGGAATCTGAATGCAGATAAAAACACACAATTTTTCATTTCCTCTGTTTTTTTTTTGTTCTGTGTTCTTTTAATCATGACTAATATGGAAATATGTTTTGCCTAATTGTATATCACAGGTGTTACCTATATAAAAGTACTTGATGTCTCAGGGAAGGGAAAAATGAAATAAATAAAAAATGTCAGTAAACAAGCATTTACTAGCCTTCTACTAAGTACCAAAGCACGGTACTAGACATTAGGGATTCAGAACCAAAAGGAAATGAAGTGAGTTTTGTAGTTTGTCAAATAACATTAACGAGAATAATCAAAAAAAAATGCTCAAAGGGTGGTACCATTGATAGAATGAGGGAAATCAGCAGGAAGACTATAACTTGGGAATCATTGGAGATATGTTATCTTAAAGGTGTTGAAAAGGTCCTGTAAGCAGTTGGCATTATAGTTTCCATATTCCCCTTCCAAACCCATGCCCCAAAACACAGAGCCTCAGAATTAGATGGGATTCTGGAAGTTATCCAGTACAACCCTTACCTGAAGCAAGGGTCTCCTTTAAAACATGCAAAATAAATGAGAAGACCTTGAATGTTGTAAAGTTCACTAATTCATCTTGGGAACAGCTCTAAATGTTGAGAAAGTTTTCTTTAGCCTGAGTCAAAATCTGCCTTCCTATGATTTTCATATTTCTGACGTGCTTTGGTCTTGGACTTCTTTGCAGGGATCAAAAAAAAGAAGTCTATTCCTTGTTCCATATGGCAATCTTCTAGGTATTAGAAGACATCTACTTTGGGGTAGTAGAAAGATCACTATATTGACAGTCAGACAATCAAATGCTACCTTTTTTATTTATTGTCCGTGAGAATATTTATTATTTATTGGGCAAGTCATTTCACTTATGTTTCCTCAAGTTGTAAAGACATAAAGTTAGACTAAAATATCTCTAAAGTTTTACTATTCTAAATTAGGATTCTGTTCTTTGTCCTGCTAAGTCTTTCCTCTATGTCCCCCAGGTTCCTATGTCTTCTTTCACAACCTTTCTTCCTAGGAAACTGTGTTCACATTCTGTCTTATCACAGTTATCCATACCAGGACAGCTACCAACTTGTAAATGTACCTCCCAAATGATGTTCCCCAAACCTGAAGTAGTGTGGCTTAGTGAAATGAATTCTAAGTTTGTTATCAGAGGCTCTGGGTTCTAATCCCTGGATTCTCAGGAAAGCAATTTCTCCCTTCTTCCTTCTGTAGGCTTCAGTTTTATCCTCCATGAAATGAGGTGGTAAAAGATAAATTAAATGACTCCCAGTCTAAGATAGTTTGATTGGAAATTATATGAAGAGGAATAATGTGAAATTAGGTGTTAGAAAGATAAGCTGGGGAGCTTCAGGAAGATAGGTATATTAATATGCTGCTAGGTCAAATCTAAATCTTTCAATCTAAATCTATGAACCCATATGTTATGAGAAGGGCAGAATACAACTAGATTATTACCACTCACCAACATACTTGTTAATTTCCCTGAAGCTTACATTAATTCTTTTAAAAAATTCTTATTTATTTATTTTTAATAGTCTTAAATTTTGGGGGGAAGGGGATTCCCAATTTTCTCCCTCTCTCTGCCCTCCCCTCACCTGTTGAGAAGGCAAGCAATATGATATAAATTATATTTGTGAAATTGTGTAAAACATATTTCTACATTATTCATGTCCTTGCATTGCTTCTTTTGACCACCTCACCTCACTTTTGATTCAGATAAATGCCCATGATCCCCGGCACCATTTCATGTACTGATGACTTCATTTGTCAGAGTCCTTACAGAGCATTCATGGACCCTGAACATTTGGGGCAAGTTTCCTGCCAGTCTCGGAGAGATATCTTAATTTTTCCCCAGCTCTCTCTCACCAATCCTTCCTATATATCTACCAAAGAAGAGATGCTTATGGGCCAGGAGGTTGCAGAAGATGCTGCCTCTGTGTTTTCTGCCTTTTATCAATAGTATTAAGATGTAACTGTTGGCAATGAATTATCCACTGACCTAAATCCCAGCAAAGCTATCAGAATCTGTTTCCCAGATAAAGTCATGGTGGAGTCGGATACATTTATCAGTGCCAGGCACACAGCCGAGCTTACCACTGAGGCCATTTTTCAAGTCTTCTTTCAGTACTCGACAAGGGGGAGATACAAGTGAATTATAACCCATTTATACCAATAGTTTAAAATAATTACCAACCACTTATTGTTTGGAAATACAATAACACAATTCCTGCCTCTTGGTTTCCTGAAAACTTTATAACATAATGGCACCCAATTTGTTTATTTAATGCAGAGTGCTGAGAATTACCCTGACAAGGCCAAAATGATTTATTGTTCTCAAATTATGTGAAGGCTCAGGATAGATCACGCCTCATTATACTCCATCAAATCCATTATAATTTAGTTGAATGAGAGATAGGAAAGAGTCAGAGGACCTTTCTGATTGCAACTCACATATAGGTGGAGTTTCTACCTCTTCAGGTCCTATAGCTTGGAAATGGAGGAAAACAAAGGTTGGTGGGAAAAAAGAGTTGGATCCATTCCCTTCTCCTCCTCTTCCTTCTTCTTTTTGCCTAGGTTCACACAGCTGGTAAGGAGTTAAGTGTCCAAAGATGAATTTGATCACAGGTCCTCTTGTATTAGAAGCCAGTGCTTTCTCCACTAGCCGCCACACTTTTTAATTTTTTTTTTAATTGAGGGAATTGGGGTTAAGTGACTTGGTCAGGGTCCCATAGCTAGTAAGGATCAAGGATCTAAGGCCATATTTGAACTCAGATCCTCCTGACTCCAAGATTAGTACTCTATCCACTGTATCACCCCATTCTTGAAGCTGCCAAAAAAATATTCCAAAAGTAAGGATTGCTCATATCACTTCTCCCATCAGAAAGCTCCTCTGTCTCCCAATTGCTTCCAGAATCAAATATAAGCTTCACTGTTTGTTATTTTTATTTTATTTTATTTGCTTTTTGCTGAGGCAATTGGGGTTAAGTGACTTGCCCAGGGTCACACAGCTAGGAAGTGTTAGGTGTCTGAGACCAGATTTGAACTCAGGTCCTCCTGACTTCAGGGCTGGTGCTCTATCCACTACACCACCTAGCTGCCCCTTCACTGTTTGTTATTTAAAGCACTTTGTAATCTCTTTCTTGATTATTTTTTTCCAGTGTTTTCCTGTCCTTCCCTTTGAATATGCTGTATTATGAATGGATCAGCCTATTTGTTATTTCCTGGTATATACAGTTCCATTTTCTGTCTACCTGGTCTTTTGTACAGAATGTTCTGGGGGCTTTAAAAGCACTATCTATTCACTCTTGCTCCAAGGGAAGGTTCTGCCTGAAGTTTTTCCAACCCCTCTTTTTCTGTGCTTCTTCCTCCTCATCCTCCTCATTATACCCCCCCCCCACACACCCCATCATATTTATATAGCCTTTTAAGATTATAATACTTTTTATAAATATCATCTTTGTTTTATACTCAAAGCAATTCTGTGAAGAAGGTGTTATTATTGCCTTCAATTTTCAAATGAGGATACTGACTTGATTAAAGTAACATAATTACACCAGATTTGAACTCATACTCCTGACTTCAGGCCCAATGCTCCATCCACTGATCACTACAGCTGCTAGTGCCCCACAAATATCCTTATTTATTTTATATAATGAAGAAACTAAGGCAAAGAGAGTTAAGTGATTGCTCAGGGTTGTACAGCTAATAAGTCTCTGAAATTAGATTTGAACTCAGGAAACTGAGGCTTCCTGACTCTAGGTTTCACACCACACCACATTTTATTTGCAGACCTATATACGTACTACTTTGTAGACTGTTGTATACAACTATGGCAGCTAGGTGACACAATGCTAAAGTGCCAAGAAAACCCCAAGAAAAATGTACTCATGAAGTGTCAGACAAGTGTCATGACTGAATAACAACATTAAATGGGGCAGAAGTTATTTCATTTTTCTGTCTTTGGAAAGACTGGTTGATGACAGAATGAATGATTGGTTGATTGCAGATTTCTCTTTCATTAGAATGCAAATTCCTTGAGAGCAGAAATTTTCATTTTTGTCACTGTAAAACATAGTGCCCACTCTAGTGCCTAGAGAAAAGTAGACACTTAATAAATCCTTAATGATTGATTGGTTACTATCATGTTCTCTGTGGCAACTATCCTAAATCCCACTCTCACTAATGAGTCACATCCCCAGAGGATAGCTACTTTATCTCCCCTTAGGATCTAGGAGGAGATTTAGGAAATTATTTATATACTAGTACAGCTTATGAGCCTCCATGAATGTGACTCTTGCCATGGTTATCAGTTAGCATATAATTTAGTCAATCAGACTTAATTACTTGTCACAAAAAAGAATTTAACTGAGGTGGTATAACAAGAACTATTAGTGCAAAACATTCTTCCAAAAATCTGGGATGTTCTCCCACAAGAACATACTGCATCCAAAGGGAAAGTAGACTAAAGCTCAGAGAGAACATGTGGCAGAAGGGTGTCTCATAGTTCTCAGAAGTCTTTCTGTAACCATGGTGGCCATTCTTCAGGTGTTCTCTTAAGCACTGGACAAGAAGACACAAGTGCTGAAGCCCTTAACTTAGTCTAAGTTTTCTTTCAGACTGTCTTTAGAGCTCTGACTCAATATCCAGCTAATTGTTGGCTTTTGATGTAGGTATAGCTATTAGTTTCTATGGGGATAGAACTAGGATGCTAATGGAAAGATGGGAAATCCAAAATTCTCTAAACTTCTGAAATTCATGAGCTCCTCCTCCAAAGAAGGGTAGGGAAGAAGACCAAGACTGAGATTGTTGCTTGTCCCCAGCAACAGATTCTTTTTCATTGATTTACTATTATCTTATCTTTTTTTTTTTTGGTTAAGCGCTTGAATCTTTTTGAATTGGTTATCAAGGTTTTTAAGACCCATAGAGCATGATCAAATCTTTATGCCAGTCCAGAAAGAATCTCCATGATACCTAGGGGACTCCAGATTTTTTTCACATCTAATGAACAAGTGAGAATTGTGAGTTCCTAGCAGGTGGTAAATAAATACTTCTTTACTGATTGACATCAAAGCAAATGGATTTATAAGAATATTATGACCAAAAATAAGTTGTCTTCTGTTGGTTTACTTTCTGATAATGTGTCTCTTTGCATGAGGAGCTAGTCTACAGATAATAGTCAATCAACATATTTTTTACACAAGTGCTGGACATACAAAAACAAAAATGAAACAGTTCTGCTTTTAAGATGTTTCCATTCCAGATGTCCATCAATTGGAGAATAGCTGAATAAATTATGGTATATGAATGTCATGGAACATTATTGTTCTGTAAGAAACAACCAACAAGATGATTTCAGAGAGGCCTGGAGAGACTTGCATGAACTGATGCTGAGTGAAACGAGCAGAACCAGGAGATCATTATACACGGCAACAACAATACTATATGATGATCAATTATTCAACAATGAGGTGATTCAAACCAGTTCCTATTGTTCAGCAATGAAGATAGTCATATACATCCATAGAGAGGCCTGTGGGAACTGAGTGTGGACCACAACATGTCATTTTAACACTTTCTGTGAATGTTTGCTTACATTTTGTTTTTCTTCTTAGGTTGTCTTTTTTTTCTCTTTCTAGATCCAATTTTTCTTGTGCATCAAAATAACTGTATAGATATGTATACCATATTGGATTTATCATATATTTTAATGTATTTAACATGCATTAGACTACCTGTCATCTAGGGGTGGGAGTGGGGGGAAGGAGAGGAAAAATTTGGAACAAAAAACATTTGCAAAGGTCAATGTAGAAAAATTATCCATATGTTCTGCAAATAAAAAGCTTTAATTAAAAAAAAAAAGATGTTTCCATTCTATTGGGGGAGAACGTATATTGTGCGACAAACCCATAACACATCTTTAGGCCTATATATAAAATGCCTTTTTCAGCTTCCTTCATGGCATTTGGAACAGTGTTCAGCTTTTGTCTATTTACTAGACCAATAGATCATATGCTATGATGGCATATGCTTCCAGATTGTAGAGTCATATCCACAGGTTTATGAGACATTAGAGGAGGTAAAAACGAGGAAACAATATAAGACAGCACCCAGAGACTTTGAGATACAGTGGATACAAGACCAACCTTATAGTTAAAAAACAGGGGTTCCATAATTAAGGAAGGGCACTGATCAGATCTTTAATCTGGGGTCCATGAATCCTTAGGACATCTTTGCACAAATTTCAAGGAAGTATGCCAGTTTTTTTTTTATTGAAACTTTTTATTTGCAAAACATATGTATGGGTAATTCTTCAACATTAACCCTTACAAAGCTTTCTATTACAATTTTTTCCCCCTGCTCCTCACCCCTCCCCCAGATGGCAGGAAATCCACTACATGTTAATTATGTTAAAATACTTGACAAATCGAATATATGTATACATATTTCCACACTTATCATTGTTGTGCAAGAAAAATCATATCTACAAGAAAGAAAAACCAGAGAAATTGCAAGCAAACATCAATAGAGAGCAAGAAAATGTTATGTTGTGGTCCACATTTCACATCCCTCTCTCTGGGTGTATATGGCTTTCTTCACTGAACAATTGAAAGTGGTTTGAAACATTTCATTGTTGAAGAGAGCCATGTCCATCAGAATTGATCATCATATAGTATTGTTGCTGCTATGTATAATGATCTCCTGGAAGTATGCAAGTTTTAAAAAATATTTTAACAACTGTGCTTCAATATGATTGTTTTCCCTTATAATCTTTTCCACTTATTTTATGCATTTTAAAAACTTTATTTTGAGAAAAAATTCATAGGATTTGTTGTTGTGATTTTTCCTTTTTTTGGAAGAGGACTAATGAGCTCACAAGGTAATGCCCTAACTTGCATATGAATTGAATTTCAGTAAGTCAGAGTATGCACAAAGTTGTCAGCTTCACACTCTCTACCAGAGTCATCCAAGTCTAGTACCTTGACAAGAGTCATGATGATTGGCAGTGTTCTGGGATACAGTAGATTACCTTGGCATCTTTGATACCTGACTAAGCTCTAAATGCTCCACAGTGCCCACTTCAGCCCTCTTCACTACCATTAGAATAAATTGCTCTAAGATGCTCATTCTAGCTATCACATGTTTGGGGAGGACATCCCCCATATTTATCAGACTGCCAAAATGATACAAAAGTAGTTAAGAACTCCTGAGCTAGAGAGTTCCAGAGTAGGATAACTAAGGTAGTGAAAAGTCTTCAGCTCAGGCCCTTTGAGGACTATTTGGAGGAATTAGGGAAGCTTGACCTAGAAAACAGAAGATAGTGTATATATTTTAAGACTGTTCAGCGGCAGTGATTAGACACATTCTGTTGGCTTACTAGAAGTAAGGGATTGAAGCAATAGATAGGAAAATTCAGGCTTAGTGGTAGAAAATTAACAATTAAAGCCTTTCACAAGTAAAATGGTGTGTTTTGGTAGGTAGCAGTTTCAGAGGAAAAACCTCCCCACGGGTCTTCAATAAAAAGTTGGATGACTACTTGAATGGTATAAGAGAGGATAATATTTCAGGTATCATTTGGACTTATTGTCAACTGAAATCCTATCTGATTCTGAAACCGTGTGATTGATCAACTTAAGAGATCCTAAAACTGTCCAATATAACTCAACAACCCAGTCTGATAAAAAACTTTTCTCTGTCTTCCCTAAGCACTGACTCTGTGTCCTTTTCAAGATTAATTCCCTGACAAGTCTCTCCCATACTGATTAACTTCTGGTGACTCCCAGAGCTCACTGTTTGAGAAAGATCCCAGAATATAGACTTTGTCCATTGTTAGCCAATCATCTGCTGGGCCAAATAATGACCCCTCTGTACAGATGAAAGGTAATATATCTCAGAGCTCTTGACATCCACACTGTCACTGAGTGGTTACCAAAAAACCAAGGATATGTTTTAAAAGAAGCCATATCTAAAGTGAGGGCATCCTTTAGGAATGAGGAGAAAAGCTTATTTGAAAGGGGTGTTCAGGTCACACAGCCCCTGAATCAAAGGGTTGTTATTGTTAAACTCACTGGCCAAGTTATCTTTAAGAAGAATCATCAAATAAGATTACCTTCTATCAACTCCATAACAATCTTCTAGGTACCTGGTTATTTTCATGTTTCTTTTCCCCATTAAGATATAAGCTCCTTGAGGGTAAAGATTATACTCTTGCCACTCATTTGTTCCCGGTACTTAGCATAGTTAGTGAGGGTTTAACAAAAGCTGGTTGACTGAAGGACTTTCTAACAAAGAAAGAGTCATTCTGTCCAACCCATACTGTAAAAAGCATCTTTCAAAAGAGCACTATGAAGAGTATTAGAATTGATTGGAGGATCTGGGTTCTATTCTAAGTCCTATTCCCAGTAGGATTTGCGTAAGTCTTCGTTCCTGCCTCAACTTTCATTTCCTTCCTTTTAAATGAAGGAAATTGACTAAACCCTATGATAATGATCCTTAATACAAAAGACTCAACAAGTAAATTTTTGAGCTTTTTCTTGAATATCTCCTGCAAACTCAAATTCACTAACTCTGAAGGAAGTCCATTGCACTTTTGATCACTCTAATGCTTAGGGAAGCTTTATTTTTTTTCCATTGAACTCACTGTAATTTTCACCCATTGTTCTTACCTAATTTTGCTCAGTGGAACCAATAAGAACAAGGTGAATCCCTCCTCCAAATGGCAACCTTTCAAATGCTTAGAGATGCCTATTCTACCCCCTCCTATCTCTTCCATTTTTCAGGTAAAACATTCCCAGGGTCTTTAACTTATTCTCATATGGTATAAACTCAAGGCCACTCACTTTTCTAATTGTCCTTCAAATCAATTTAATAACCATGTATTAAGTTTCTGCCATGTGCCAGGTACTGTACTAAGTACTTTGGATACCAAAAAAGAGGCAAAAGATAATTCCTGGACTCAAGAAATTTACAATCTAATCTAATGGGAGAGACAAAATGCAAACAAATATACAAAAAAAGAGCTATATACAGGTTAAATAACAAATAATCAATCAAAGAGTACTAGAATTAAGGAAAGTTAAGAAGACTTCTTGTAGAAGGTGACATTTTATTTAGGACTTAAAGGAAATCAAGAAGGTCAGTAGTCAGAGTAAAGGAGGAACAGCATTTCAGGCATGGAAGATTTTGTGGTTGTTAAATTATTTTTCAGTCACATCTGATTCTCTTATGATCCCATTTGGTGTTGACAGATACTAGAGTGCTTTACCATTTCCTGCTCCAGGTCCTTTTTTTTTTTAAACAGATGAGAAACTTAGATAAGTAGGTTTAAGTGACTTGACCAGGATCTCACAGCTAGTAAGGCTCTGAGACTAGATTTGAACTCATGAATATGAGTGTTTCTGCTTCCAAGATCAGTGTTTTATCTACTGTGCTATCTAGCTTCTTGGCATTGAAGAAAACCAGAAAAATGCCCAGAACAGAAATGAAGAATTTTGTTTATAGAACTGCTGAGAGGCCAGTTTTACTAGATCTAAGAGCATGTTAGGGAGTGGGATGTAAGAACTCCAGAAAGATAGGAGGGGACTAAATTATGAAAGGTTTTGAATGTCAAATTGAATGTTTTGACTTCATTCTGGAAGCAATAGAGACCCAATGGAGTTTACTGAATGAGAGTGATATAAGCAGAACAGTGCTTTAGGAAAATCACTTTGGTAGCTTAATGGGGGATGGATTATTGGGTCAGACAGATCACTATGAACTATTGCAATAGTCTAGGTATGAGGCGATGAGGGTCTGTATTAGAGAGGTGGCAGCGGCCAGAAAAAAAGGAGGAGGTACATTTGAGAGATGCTACAAAGGTAAAATTGACAGGTCTTAGCAATAGCTTGGATAGGGGCATGTAGTGTGAGGTGAGAAATGCTGAGGAATAAAAGATGACTCTTAGCTTGTGAGCCCGAGGGACTAGGAAGATGTTGTTACCTTCTACAGTAATAGGAATTATTGAATTTACCAATGTCTTTCTTAAAACGAGCCCAGAAATGAAAACAATATTCCAGATGTGTTCTGACTAGGCTAGTTATATTGCCTCATTATTCCTAGAAACTATTGTCCTTAATGGAGGCTAAGATTGTGTTAGTTTTCTTATTTGCCCAGTGCCTTATATTGATTTTGAGCCCTCTGAAATTCCCTTTATTTTTCTCCAAATACCTTTTTGACTAACTTTGCCTTCTCAATATTATGCTTATAAAATTATTTTTTTCTGAATCCAAGAGTAAGATTTTATACTTATTCCTATTAATTTTCAGTCTATACATTTAGCCCAATGTTCTAGTTTGTCCTGCTATTTTTGGTTGCCTGACTATCACTGTGCTAACCATTGTTACTAGCTTTGTCTCATTTGCAAATCTAATAAAGGTGCCATATACCCTATAATACAAATCATTGAAAAAAAATCTGAAACAATACATGACCAAGATGTGCTTCTTCATAGCACTCTATCTCTAAGGAAAGAACAGGGAGCAAGAAAACTCTCAGGGGTAAATAAGATGCTTATTTTCTTTACCCACTTAGATTCTATGCAGACCAAGGTCAATATCCAGAATGACATCTGATGCCATAGGCAGCCACAGAACTCTATTTACACTGTACTTGAAAAATGTTTGTTGGAGTGCATTCAATTGAACTGGAGGAGTTCCTGTTGCCTGCAGAATAAGGCAATCCCACTTTGGATGATTCACCTTGTGGGCTTTGATTCTAGGAGGAGCTGGAAGAACAGTGCTTTCTAAGAGGATTAATTCTTCAAAGAAATTTACCACATGGAACTCATGCAGCAGAGTGATCTGAATTGTCCAGCAGGGTAAAAGTAACACCTAGCCATTGGCTTGGAGATACAGAATAATTGCCCAGGCAGCAGAAACCAACTCAATTCTTAATACTCCTTAACTTAACAACAGGACTTGTCCATATTCTTTATTTAATCTCTGGCTTTTCTGAGTCATTTTCCCCACAGCTGTCAAAGTGATATTTATAAAGCATGTCTTGACATTGACTCAAGAAGCATCAAGGACTCCCTATTGCCTCTAGGATAAAATATAAAATTGTGAATTTGTTGTTTTAAAGCCTTTCACAGTCCGATTTTAACCTATCTTTCCTGATTGATTTCCCATGATTCCCTTTCCCATGCTTTATATTCCAGCCAAGCTGTCCCCTTCAAGTTTCCACATAATGTCACAAAAGATTCTGCCTCTGTACCTTTGTACAGGTTATCCCCCATCCCTAGAGAGTGTCCTTTATCTTCTGAGTCTGGAGATCCTGAGCTCCATTCAAGCCTATACTTAAGTGCTACTGTTCTACAAAAGAGTCTTTTCACCCCCAGTGAGATTACTTTGTATTTCTTTTGTAAATATTTATTTATCCACCTTTAAGTTATCTTTATCAAAATGTAATCTTCTTGAGGGAAAGGAGGGGACTAGTCTTGTCTATGTATCCCTAGCATCTAGAACACAGAGATTGAGGATGAGTATTTTGACCTATAGTTTATAAGGAATCCAAATGAACAAACTTCTGATCCCAGGCAGTTGCTTATATAAAAGGAACAAGCTCTAAAATCTAGGTCTTCTTCACTTAGAGTCTGACTTTCTATTCATTGAACCATGCTGCATCTCTCATAATAGGTGTAAAATCAATGACCATTGAATTAACTTTCTACATGAGAAGTTGGCATTATCACAAAAGTCATTAAAAATGCAATGTGAGAAAAGGAAGGGAGCTTGTATTCTTTCAGGGTGAAAATACTCCTCTGGGTTTAGGTTGCACTGGGAAATAACCAGAGGACTAGGATGGGGAGGAGCCTAAATTTAATTTTGCATAAGGATTTGAGGGAAAAGGAAAACATAGGGATAGCCATGATCACTTATATGAAGGGCTGTCAAGTGGAAGAGAATGAGATTTACTCTGATTGGTTCAAGCAGGTGGAATATTCCTACTATTTAACTATAAAACCAGCTACATATGCTTATAATATAGCAACAAAAATAATAATAACTGGCATTTACATAGAACTTTGAGGTTTCCAAAGCACTTTTTAAATGATCTCATTGGGTCTTCACAATGAATCTGTGAAAGAGATAATATTATGATGTCCCTTTTATAGATGAGAACATAGAAGCTGAGAATGGATAAATAACTCCTTCAGAGTTACACAACTAGTAAGTGTCTGAGGAAGGATTTGAACCTAGATTTTATGATTAGAAACTCAATCCTTTATTCATTATTTCAAGATACTTGGAAGCTGCAGTGAGGCAGATTGCAGGCTGGTACAGAAAAATAATTCCCTACTCATATCCCAAAGTAGAATAGGTTGACTTGGGACAGATTGAGTTTTCTCCATTTGGAGCTTCTCTAGCTGAGACTGGACCACTCATCCAAGATGATGCTGATGGGGTTCTATTTCAAGTCTGAGTTAGACCTGTGTGATTCTATAATCATCCTGGACTCTGGCAATGAGAAGCATTTTAAAATAAAGACATGGATTTCAATCTTCTCTCATGAAGTGAGCATGATCTAGCCAGATATAGAGAAGCACACAATCTCAGAGCATATTCCTTTCTCTGATTTGATTATTTCATCATTTGTAGCATGAACCAAGAATATATTCTGAATAGAAGGGCACACAGAGCTAATTTCTGAAAGGCGATCCACCCAACTGCATGTACCCCAATCACACCTCCCGAAGGGATCTTTGCCTTGCAGTCCATGGGTAAATATTGGCATTCCTCCTAAGTACCCAGTTTATCCTTCTGTCCAGTAGCTTGTCTCTCTCCTAGCTTAGAAATCAGTAATAGCGGAGGCGTTTCACAGCAATCTCATTTTTCAAGCTGCCCAGCAGATGACACGACTTCATAAAAGACAGAGTGGAGATAACTTCTGTCATCAGGTAATTTCATTGTATTTGAAGTTAAGTACGTTAATGTAGCTTGAATTAATTTTCTTGGTGTTAGAGTGCAGTCTGGGCCAATAAAAGTGACACATTGACTTTTTCCAGAGAATGATGTTCAACTGATGAAGAATGGCAACATAAATGGAAATTAGCCTCAAGACAATGTTAATTACACTCTCTCCATTAGGAGGAGGGTAATTCGAGTCACTCATTTTCACAGCAAAGAAAACCCTGCTGGCTTCATAAAGGGAAACTATAGTATTTAATGTTCTAATTAAAAACGAACAGTATAACAACATGCAAGATGAAAAAAACAAAAATCCCGGTGCCTTGTGAGATAGACAGACATGGAGAGATGGGCATCTAGTTGAGTTCCTCTTAACTACAGTCATTCTTTTAAGCTGCAAAGGGATAGTGTGAAGGGGACATTAAGAAGCAGACGGAGAACTGCACATAACAGTATTCCATTTGAATTCAACTTAGAGTTTTTTCTGTGATACATTTAGCCTGAGAGGACATAAAGCTGGCTTCTTCTTGCAGATGCCATTTTAACAGATAGCATTACTAATAGAGTGGGGGATGCACAGCAGTAATGCAGGATTTATTTGTCTAAAATAAAACAAAATGGGGCAGCTAGGTGGTGTAGTGGATAGAGCGCCAGCTCTGGAGTCAGGAGGACCTGAGTTCAAATCTGATCTCAGGCACTTAATATGTCCTAGCTGTGTGACCCTAGGCAAGTCACTTAACCCCAATTGCCTCAGCAAAAAATGAATAAGTCAATAAATTAATTAAATTAAATAAAACAAAATGAAGAATTATTCCTCAAATATCCGGTCAAAAGCACACATACAGATGACTGAATATATGTAGAAGTGCTTGTATATACATTTAGCCTATATGTATACACATGCATATATATATATATATGTGTGTGTGTGTATGTGTGTGTGTATAATAGATACATAAAACTAAAACTATATATATATGTGTGTATATATATATATATATATATATATATAT
>JAJPUD010000509.1:655648-678673 GCA_023553655.1 Myrmecobius fasciatus
TTCCTGGTGCTCTTGATCTCAGAATTCTGGGCCACTCCATCAAAGTTTGGGCGAGGCGGTAGCATTGATTTACCTTGCCTGGCACATGCTGCCTCCTATCTCTCCTTCAGGGTGTCTTGCAGCTTTAGCTAGGGTGGTTTTCCTGTTCAGTGGGTGGAAGCTGGAAGGCAGCTCATTCTGTTTCTGGGCAGCTCCAATGGTTGGGAAATTTTTACTTACAAGAAGTCTAAATCAGCATCATTTCAATTTTTCCTCATTTTTCTTTGTTCTGCTTTCTGGGGCAAGGAGAAAATAATGTAATTTCTTTTCCATGTGGCAGTCCTTCAAATGCTATCATGTGTTTTCTAAGTCCTGACTTCTCAAGGATAGCCACCCCAAATTCCTTCTAAAGGAACTGCTAAGATTGTATACAGAAGAGAGATAAGGGGGGGTAGTGCCATAGGTAACATTTACAAACCTGAGAAATGGGGTGAATATTTTACCTTGGACTGAAATGGTGATCAAAAGGAGGATGCTCAGTCAATGACTTTCTCAAAGGACATGTATTAAGCATTCAGAATGGACCAGTTACTGGGCTAAGCTCAGAGGATACAAACAGAAGCAAAAAGAAAGCAATAATAGAGCAGCTAGATGGCACAGTGGATAGAGTGCACTGAAGTCAGGAAGACCTAAGTTCAAATTCGGCCTCAGACACTTAATACTTTTTAGCTGTGTGACCCTGGGCAAGTCACTTAACCCCAATTACCTCAGGGGAAAAAAGCAATATCTGTTAAGCTCTGGCATTCTTTTGGGGGAACACAACAGAAGAAAGGGGGAACTGAAGACCTGGAGAATGGCAAAGGTGGTAGAGTCAAGAAAGACAAGAGCAAAGCCTGGAGAGGAAAGAAGAATGGCTCTCCTGGGCCTTCCTCAAAATTGAGACTTTAGGAGGAATCTGGGAGAAGGGGATAAAAGGATAGAGGGATGATCCAAGAGGAGGAGGCCATGGACTTGATGAAAGTTAAAGCATAGTTCTACAATATGGAGATTCCTGAGCAGAACTGGAAGAGGGAGGATCCTTTCAAACCCCAGCATTCTCTGATGGTCAGCTTCAGACTACTCCGAATGTTGTTAATCTGGACTTTGAAATGAGTTGTAGGGAATTATAGATATGACCAAAGACACAACAGGAGATAAGGGAAAATCAGGGGCAATCATGAGCCAATCATGGAAATATGGTTCTGAAGCTTTCAAGAGATATCATGAAGATGAGCTATGGGGATTATTTGTGTAGCTTTTACTGTGGGAGATCATGAAGGAAGAAAATAGGAGGAAAGATGTCTTTCAATAAGTGCTCTCTTTCTGGTGAAATTTCTTTGTGATGGCCTGTATTTCTGTGTATGTGTACATGCCGCATCTCCCAAGAGAATGTAAGTCCTATGGGGGCAGGAATTATTTCATTTTTGCTTTTGGATCCTCAGTATATAACACATCAAAGGGGATGGGACTGGACCTGTGATTTTATAAAACTAGGGGGTATTCAAAGAAGAAATTCCCCATACCAAAGAAGATCCATACATTTATAACTTATAATGCAATTGCCTGGGGTACAGAAAACATGATGAAGCAACTGGTTCAGTGTCACACAGCCAGTATGTGGCAGAAATAAAATGTCAATTTAGGTCTTTCTGAATCTAAGCTAGGCTCATCATGCACTTCACCAAGCTACTTCTGATGCATAGAAGGCACCAAATAAATGTCTGTCGAATCGAATTGAAATGAAGAAGGTACACATTTCCCCCCCTAAGATGGCAGAGATTGAGGATTTATGTATGTACATCCCCCATTAGACTGTGAGCTCCTTAAGGACAGGAACTGTTGTTTTTATTTTTCTTTGTGTTGCTCTGCTTAGTACAATGAACAGCACATAGTAAGTGCTTAATTAATGCTGAAGACTTGAAGGGTTGGCTGAGGACCTTCAGATGGCTGGTAGACCACTTGCCTCTTTACAAGGGAACTGTATCATCAGTAGCATGCAGAGAAGTATTTGTTCTCTCTACCCAGCATGGTTTGTGCAATAGAGCCATAAGCCCTCAGTGAACAGATATAACTTTTTCTCCAACCTACCTCACAGAGCCCTTGGGAGGGGAATACTAAATAAACCATAAAGTTTTATACAGACATAAGCTGCTGTTATTATCAAAGAGTTCTAACATCCTGATTTAGAACTGGAAAGGGACCACTTACAAAAATGTAGGACTTGTTTTTGTTTAGTCATTCAGCTGCATCTCTTTGTGACCCTGGAGAGCACAGCACATGAATGCCGTCCATGAAATTTTCTTGGCAAGGATACTGGAATGGTTTGCCATTTCATCTTTCAGTGTATTATGGCAACCAAAAGTTAAATGAATCACACAGCTGGTAAATGTTTGAGGCTAGATTTGAACTCAGGGGTTCCTATTCCAGATCCAGCACTATCCACTGAACCACCTACCTGCCTGTAGGACTCTCAGGTTATATCACAAATGTAGACCTGGAAGAGACCTTAGGGGCCACCGAGTCCATCCATTTTCCATTTTTTATATAAGAAATCTGAGGCTTACAAAAGTTAAAACATTTTCTTGGGTTCACACAGTTCATAATCATCTGAAGCAAAGTTTCTTTGGCTTTGGGTCCAGTGCCTTAGCTAGCATGTCATGCTGTGTAGATGACAATATATTAATGTGGATTTGAACTAGTTGTAAGATTCCATCTATAACATAGTCCAACAAAGATTTATTAAATACCTATTATATTCAAGACAGTCTGGGAATTTAGGGACAAAATGTGGGAAGAATCACTGCTTAAAAGATTATATTCTATTGGAAGGATGCAACATGAATATAGATAAAAATATACATGAAATTTTGAGGAAAAATGAGGGAACTCTGTTAATTAAGGGAATTGAGAAAGGCTGCCTGCAAGAGCTGGGATCTGAATTGAACAGTAAAGGAAGCGAAGAAATCTAAGATATGGTAACGAAGAGTTAGTCCCTTCCAGCACTAGAGGATGCCAAAAGCAAAGGCCTGAAGGTAAAAGATGGGTTGAGTTAGAGGGGGGAAAAAAGCCATCTTGGTTGGAGTGCATGAGATGGACAATATACATAGAAAAGTAGATTGAAGTCAAACTGTGAAGGGCTTTAAATGCCTTTTAAAAGAAGAGCTTGCATTTTATTTCATAGGCAGTAGGAAACTATTGAAGGTTCTCAAGTAGGGAAGTTATGTGGTCAGATTTATATTTTAATTGGCATATCTGTGTAGGATGATGTGGAGAGGAGAGACTGGTAACTGATTTTTTTTAAAATTGGGATCCTGTTGTAATCATCCACAAGTTGATCATCTAAGTGATCTGTCGTTTAACTCTGTCAGTTGAGTCTGATTCTTCATGACTCCATTGACCATACTGTAGTTGGGGTCATCTTGGCAAACATACTGAAATGGTTCACCATTTCCTCCTGCAGTGGATTACAGCAACCAGAAGTTAAGTAACTTGCCAGGATCACACACCTAGGAAATGATTCCAATGCTTTATCTCCTAAGCCATCTATCCAAGTAAAAATCCATTCCAAAACAAGTGGAGCCCATGTGAGTGGAGAGAAGTGAATATATTTGAGAGATCTTATTGAGGTAGAAACAAGAAGACAATAAATGATTGAATAAGAGTGGGAGGAATGAGTGAGAGGGAGGAGTCAGAGATAACTCTGATGGTATAAATATGGGGTTCTAGAGGAATGATGGTTTCTTTAGCAGCAATAGAGAAGTTTTTGTTTTTTTTCTTTTTAGAGCAGATATAGTTAGTTCTGTTTTTCACAAGGGGCTTGGAAAGCAAATGGAGGAATATCCTTTTGGAAGGAGGTCTCCATTGGAGTGCTCCAAGGATCTCTGATGTTTCAACAGCATATAATTTAAATAAAAGACTCTACCATTTATTTAAAACTGCTTTCTGTGAAATCACCATTAAAAATCAACAATATTCTCTTTTGTTGTTGTTCAATCATTTCAGTCCTGTCTGACTGTTTGTAACTCCAATTGGTGTTTTATTGGCAAAGAAACTGGAGTGGTTTGCCATTTCCTTCTCTAGCCCATTTTACAAATGAGGAAATGGAAGCAAACATTGTTAAGTGAATTGCCCAGGATTACACAGATAGCAAGTGCCTAACACTGGATTTGAATTTACGAAGATGAATCTTCCTGACTCTAGGCCTGGTACCCTAACCACTGCTCCATCTGGCTGCCTCTTGAAACCCCTTCCCATTTCCTCTATTTTTCAGTAACTTATTGGGCATATTGTAGTTACAAGTCAATAAATAGTGATTAAATGTCTACTATCTTTTGGGCACTGGGCTAAGCTCTGAGTATTCCTTTATAGTTAGGATTCCTTTTGTGTAATTGTTGGACTAGATAATAGGATAATAGATTTGGAGTTAGAAGATCATCACATTCAACTCCTTCATTTTACAGATAAAAACATTGTTAAGTTTCTGAGTCAGGATTTGAACTCAAGTCTTCTAGGAAGAATAGGTAAAAATAACTCTTTAACAAAAAGGAAGAGAGAAAATATGGAAAAGAGGGAAAGAGAAAGAGAGGGAAGAATGAAGGAAGGGAGGGAGGAAGGAGGAAAAGAAAGAAAGAAGAAAAAGAGGGAAAAGGAAGGATGAAAGAAAAAAAAGGAAAAGAAAGAAAAAACAGGAAATAAAGGAAGGTGTCTTTTGAATTCTTCAAAAAGAAAATTCTAGGGGTGATGGATTTGCTAATAGGAGACCCAACAATAAAAAACTGCTAACTGCTAACAACAATCTAGTCTCAAATAGATGGTTTGGTCACCCCGTGTCTGTGGCCACAGGGCAATGAGTAGTTGGAAGCTCAGTTGGAATGATGGTATTGCAAAGGATTCTGGGTTAGGTCATTAAGTTCTGATCCAGGTTTAATAAAGACAATCACATCCATAAAAGACCTTACCACTCTCAATGTTATTCCTCTACTAGGGAAAAGGAGCTTATTATGAAAATGAAATGACTCTAATTTATTGTCATTATCATTCCCTGTTCCTCCCTGTTTCTCACCTCTCCCTACCCCCCCCCCCCCCCAAAAAAAAGGGTTTCTATTTTGACATGGCTGGACTTATCATTTGCATTTAAATGAAATCGTCTGAAAAAAAAAAGAGTAGGAAAGGAACTTTATTCCCCCTGTGTCCTTCCCTGCCAAGTTGTAATTCTATCTCATTCTGCATATCTCCCATAACATCAACAGGACTTGGCTCTGCTTCATTAGATAGTCAATCAGGAACCACTGTTCCAAGTGCTTGAGGAGGATGTTCTTGGGCTAAACATTTCTATAATTTGAAAAGCAAAGACTTAGAGAGTGATTAGATGGCAAAACTTGGTCGTTTGAGGTGAGTGATGTTTTGCTTTCAATAACTGAGCTAAGATGCCTTCTAAAATGCAGTTCTTAAAAATGCTTGACTTTTCCCCTTCCTCTTTCTACTTTTACCTTAAAAGAGCTCAAATATCTTATGAGATTGTATGACAGAAGGAAAGATAGGCTGCTTATGTGACAAGTGTGAGGGATGACAGGTGCAAAGCCAAAAAATTCCACTGATACTCTCTTGCTAGCTTGATAAAATTGAGGGAAAAATGGAGGAAAGTCACTTAACCTGTTTGCCCCAGTTTCCTCATCTATAAAATGAGCTAGAGAAGACAGAGACAGACCCCTCTAGTATTTTTGCCAAGAAGACATCATCTTTGGCCTTAGCTGTGTGACATTGGGCAAGTCACTCAACTCTATTTGCCTCAGTTTCCTCATCTGTAAAATGATCTAGAGAAGGAAATGACAAAAGCACTGTAGTAACTTTGCCAAGAAAACCTCAAATGGGATTGTAAAGAATTTGACACAACTGAAAAATGACTGAACAAAAATAACAAATTGTGGGAGAAAAGTTCTCTTCAATAATATATCATGGGATATGTGAATATCAGTAACTGTGTTATATTGCATTCTGTCATATATCATATCCAGTCATGAATTTAGAGCTTGGAAGGTACTTAGAGGTCATCTGATCTTACTCTATAATTTTTGAGATAAGGAAACGGAGACCCAAAAAAATGAAATGATTTATGTAAGGTTGCACAGTTAATAAATGATAGAGTTGAGATTAGCACTCCAGAATCATCCTCCTTTTTGTTACATTAAGGTGACCCAAAGTAATGAATAAATACACATCCAGCACTTTGTGGATAGATGCAATAACCAATCATATCAAAGTCTATATAATGCAGAATATTGTTTCTAGTTTTGGCTTTGTTAGGAGGAAATTATAATGAAATGATGATTTAAAGAAAGCTTTAGAAGGTTTTATATTAAGATCTAGCTCAGGGTACAATTAGTAATAGCAGCCAGCATTTATATTGTGTTTTAAGGTTTACAAACATCACCTAGTTAGATTCTTACAACCACCTTGGGCAGGAGGAGCTAATATAAATCCCATTTTACAGATGAGGAAACTGAGGCAGGCAAAAGTAAGTGACTAAGGTCATACAGCTATTAAGTATCTAAGGCTAGATTTGAACTCACATTTTCCTGACTCCAGGCCCAGAGTTCTATCCACTTTGCTAGCTAAATACCTGAGCTAACTCCACAGACTGGAGAATTCAGAGAGAGGATGGCTCCTGCTATCACTATCAAAAATTTAACTATTTCTTGTACATAGAAGGATGATAACCATTTATATGATCATGATGAGGAGGAGGATGATAGGAACAGATAGATAATCCAGTAGATAGAGCACTAACCCTGAAGTCAGGAGGACTTGAGTTCAAATCTGGCCTCAGGCACTTAACACTTATTAGTTGTATGACCCTAGGCAAGTCACATAACCCCAATTGCCTCACAACATAATAATAATAATAGTTGTTGTTCAGTCATGTCTGTCTTTTTGTGACTCCATAGAATACACTATCAGTAGGGATTTCTTGGCAAAAATACTGGGATGGTTTGCCATTTCCTACTCCAGTGACTTAAGGCAAACAGGATAAGTAACTTGCTCAGGGTCACATAGCTAGCAAGCATCTGAGGCTGGATTTGAATTTAGGCCCAGTGCTTTATCCACTGAGTCACTTAGATGACATTTATGTAGCACTCTACACATGCTGCCTCTTGAGTAAAGGGTCCTTTGGTGTCGGGACTAACCCACGTGATCCATAAAGCAAGAAAAATCTTTGCTTCCTGCATACATACAACCTTTCTGGGGTCTCAGGTTCTTTAGTTGTAAAATGAGGGGGTTGCAATGGATTATCTGCAATGTCCTTTTTAGCTGCAACACAACAATCTGTGATTCTAAGTTTAAGAAGCAAAAAATACACTTGTAGTGGGAATAGCCACCCACTATCTTAACTGCTGTCCAGATTTTCATTTGCAGAAAAAGAAGTGAGGGTCCTTGGATATCATCTGATCCAAGCCACTGATTTTTACAGAAGAGAAACCTAAGGATCATGAGGATGGGGAACTGATTTGCCCAATTGACAAAGATTAGTAGTAACATCATGATTCAAAGCTTATGGTCTCCTTTCCCCATAACAGGCTTCCTCATGATAACTTTAAATGATTTCAGGTTTTATCAGAGCAGCACAGTGTAAATTGTGCTGATTCATTTGCAGAGGAGTTGGTTACAAATTTTTTGGTTTTTCCTTTTCTTATATTTATGACCTTGAGAAACAACCATTTCCCTTCCTCTGGGCTTCAGTTCTTCATCTGTAAAATGAGGGCATTGGATTAGGTAAACTCCAATGGCCCTTCTATATTTAAATCTATGATTCTTTATTATTTTTTACTTGTAGGTACTTGAGTATGGTCCAGATAAACTTATAATATGCTTTTCCACTGCTAATGAAGATTCTCTCCTTTGTCCCTTGACAAACACCCCAACACACAAACATATGGAATCATGGTTGGAAAGTTAGAGATCATCTGTATGAAAAAAAATGAAATGAGAAAAAAAGGAAGAATTGGAACTAGAACCCAGGGCCCTTTACTTGGGGTTCAATGTTCTTCTAGACTAGTTTTGCATTATTCAATAAGCATTTATTGAGTACCTACTATGTGCTCAATAAAGAGATATATGTTAGATGGGAACACATTTCAACAATAGACCAACAACGATTTTTGAAGGAGTCCTCCCATGCTGAGCAGGTGATTCCATTTTAGTTTGTGTTTCCCATAATATCAATTGGGCTCTGCACTCTGATCCAGTAGATAATCAAACAGCAGCTACTACTCCAAACACTCAGGTAGGACATTCTTAGGCTCACCATTTCTGAAATTTGAAAAGTCTCTGAGGACAACAAACAGTTCTAGAGACTTATGGGATGACAAAACCTGAATAGAGATGGAGGGGAGGGAGTTACAGGTATGGGAAAGAAAGGGCACAGGCACAGAGAAGGAGTAAAGAATAGTACAGGCTCAGGGAACAGCTAGAAGACCAGTTTGGCTTGATTATAGAAAGGCTTGAAAAGGACCAGTGGGACATGAGACAGTTAAGTTTGGTGGGAGCTGGGTCATGGAGAGCACTGGAAAGACTGAGGGAAGAGTCTACACAATATAATAAGATCTATAAAAGCATTTTCTATGTTTAGGGCAACATAAAGCATGCCAAGGGCAAGCAGCAAGCATTATGGTCGTGCCCTCAAATCAGCTGTGCCCAGCAACTGCAGAGATATAAATGGGTAGAGCTCTCCTGGGACATGGCCAAAAATGAGAAGACCTAGCCAAAAATGAGAAGACGTGGCCCATCTGGCAGCTTCTTATTTTAAATAATTCTTCTTCCTAGCTAGGTGTTTAATTCTATTTCTATTCTCCTGAAAATGCTTTTTGTGTCATTTAAATTCAGGGTCCTGGCAAAGCCTTCATTGCCCAACCCTAGAACTGAAAGTAGCTGGGTGGTACAGTGGATAGAGCAGTGGTTCTAGAGTCAGGAAGACCCATGTTCAAATACAACTGAAAAAACTTATTGTGTGATTCTGGGTAATTACTTATCATATTAGTCTCATTTTCTTCATCTGTAAAATAAGCTGGAGAAGGAAATGGCAAACCACTCGAATATCTCTGCTAAGAAAATCCTCAAAGGGATTGTGAAGAGTTAGACATGACTGGAAAATTTCTAGGAAAAAAAAACTGATAGAAGTTCAAAGTATTATACAATGTCAATTCAAATCAATTCAACAAATATTTATTAAGTAATTTCTATATGCCAGGAAGTTTGGTGTAATGAATAGAGTGTAATCAGGAGGATGGCACTTCAAGTCCTAGATTATATATTAGCTGTGAATGTGGTTGTGGTCAAGTCAGGTAACTCTTAAATACTCGATGATAATAAAACCCTAGAAGGATTTACTTTGAGAGTCTGTGCCCAGATGAAATTTCAAGTGCATATAATAATATGACATGATAGCAATTGGCATTTATACAAACCTTTAGGGTTCACAAAATAATATAAATATATTATCTCATTTGATTCTTATGATAACAATGGGGAAGAAGTGCCATTATAATTCCCATTTTACAGATGAGAAAACTGTCTGGGAGAGGTAAAATGATTGGCAAGGGGTCATATAGTTAATAAGTGTCTGAGGCAAAATTCCAATGTAGTTCTTCCTGATTCTAACCAAGTCCAACATTATGGTGAGAAGTAGGAGTGTGAATAAGGCAATGTATTAGAAATTACTTTTGACAGCTTTGAAAAACTTATGAACTTTGATCAATAAATTAATTAACCTTGATTCTGGGAAGTAACTATAGGAAAAGTTTCTTACCCCCGACTGAGGTGATAGACTCAGGATGCAGTCTGAGACATACTTTTTTGGATATTGCCAATGAAGAAATTTGTTTTTATTTGAATATGTATATTTGTTTCAAGGGTCCCTCTAACAACACACACATACCCTCCCATGGGAAATCAATGATTTATGTACAATTGTTAATAACAAAAAATTATATAGATTGCTAATATTTATATACTAACAATAAAAACTATTCCAGAAACATAAACCAAATCCTAAGTATCTCAGAGGCTTCATCTTCTTTTAATCACTTTTTCTAGCCCATCTGAGCACTGTTCGTGATAAAACTGTAATTTTAAAAAAATGTCTTCACTGGAAACACAGTTTTATTCATCACATAAGAAAGATGAGTTAGCCAAGATCAGAATATCAAGTCATCCTGACCTCTTATTCAAAGGACCTTTGGAAGTCTCTTTTCGAAGGCCTGGCAGAAGAGGAAGGTCCTAAGACTGTATACTTTGGATAACACCAAATAATGGCCATCACGTCCTCTTGAAGACCCTAATAACACAGTTCTCTCAGACCAAGAAAATCCTTAAAGCTTTGTATAACAAGATAAAAACCTCAAGTGCTATTAAGTGTTTTAAAATATGCTAGCTGTCCAGAACACAAAGGGCTCAAATCCTGATTTTAAAAAGGATCCTAGAAAAAGGGTAAGCTAAACACCCTTTGCTCTTGGGAGCCTCAGTCCATTGAGAGTCACCGGGTAAAGAAGATTCATAGAATAATAGTTGATTATAATGGGTCTTTTAAAATGGAGTGGGGAGCCAAGTAACCTTAGAGATGATGACTGTTATAAGCAGCCACTCAATAAAGATGCAGGAGTGCAGTCTCAATCCAATCCTCCCAAGGCCAGCATACTCACTGAGAAGCCATTAACCTGCAGAATGAGGCAAAATGCCAAACAGTTACCCTATAAATGGAGGGAATTCAGAGAGTCATAAAACCCAGAGAAGTCAATGACCTGCCATGGCGAAAAGACAACCAATGGATGCTCAGCGATATGTGTGGATGAGGAGGAAATGAGACAGTCCTACAGCTCTGGCCATACCCTACACTTAATGATGGTAATCTGCCTAACTGAGGGAGGGAGGCAGAAAGGTAGGAGGGAAGGAGATCATGGCGCACATAAAAGAAGTTTTCCACACTGGGAGGGCTTTCCTAGGTTAGATATACCATTATGCAGCATCGATTGCTTGGGTCAGGCATTCTGCCTACTGGGAATTGGCAATTTATACCACAATCTACAATAATATAATAAGATACAATATATAATACAATACAATATAATATGATATATAATGGAGCTTCTTAAACTTTTCTATTTGTGACCCCCTTTCATCTGAGAAATTGTTACATGATCTGGGTATATAAAATAGATATACAAATCAAACATTTACTGATAACAAATCATAATTTAGCAACCTCCACACTCAGTTATGAAACCATATATGGGATCACAAACCACAGTTTAATAAGATGCGATATAAGACATAATATAATATGACATAATATTGTAGAAGTACCCCTAAGGTTAATATGTCATTTTCCATGTGTTAACTTTTCCAGGCAGATGCACTGGACCCAGCAAGTCCTTTTTCTTTTAAAAGGAGCCAATCAGGAACCTGCAACCATCCAGTTTTGCTCACTCCCAGAAGTATTTTCTGCTAGGCTGACCCTGCTGAGCTATATTTCCCCTCTCCCCAGACTGGCACAATCCAGTTTTGCAGTCCACTATTCTTGCAAAACACCTTCCTTCTGTGTCCACTTGTTACTGGTAAAGATTGTCCATTCTTTTTCCCAAACCCTCTCTAAACCTCCCCTTTGCAGTTTTCTTTTTTTTTTTATTAAAGCTTTTTATTTGCAAAACATATGTATAGGTAATTCTTCAACATTGACCCTTACAAACCTTGCTGTTACAAATTTTTCCCCCCTACTCCCTACCCCTCCCCTAGATGGCAGCAAAACCACTACATGTTAATTATGTTAAAATACTTGACAAATCAAATATATATGTGTACATATTTCCACACTTATCATTGTTGTGCAAGAAAAATCGTATCTACAAGAAAAAAATCAGAGGAAATACAATGTAAGCAAATATCAATAGAGAGCATGAAAATGATATGTTGTGGTCCACATATCACATCCCTCTCTCTGGGTGTATATGGCTTTCTTCACTGAACAATTGGAGGTGGTTTGAAACATTTCATTGTTGAAGAGAGCCATGTCCATCAGAATTGATCGTTATATAGTACTGTTGTTGCCATGTATAATGATCTCCTGGTTCTGCTCGTTTCACTCAGCATCAGTTCATGCAAGTCTCTCCAGGCCTCTCTGAAATCATCCTGCTCCCTTTGCGGTTTTCAAGGACAAATCTATCCTGCTTCTCTTGGGTTAGGGGCTCCTTTGTACCTTGTACTGGGGGCCTTGGAATTAGTGTCCGATTTTCTTCCTAATAAAACATTTCTGCTTTGAACTCAGCTTAAACTCCTTTGCATTTTGAGGGGTAGACTTTAATATAATATAGTATGATACAATATAAAATATATTCATACATAAGCAATGTTTATATATCTATCCAACTATACACATATTTGTACACATATTGCAACTGAAATTTTATGTTATCTTGCCTTTTTTGTTAAACCCTTTTAGAGCGTATATGGTAAATGGAATGGACAGTCACAAAACTAAAGGGTAAAGAGATTTTAAAAAAGGCCTCTAGAGATTTAGCTTGGGAATTCTTACCCTTTTGTGTATATCTGGACTTCTTGGGTATTTTGGTGAAACCTATGCACCTCTTCTCAGACTCAAGTTTTTAAATGCATAAAATAAAAAATATAAGATTACATAGGAAGGATATCCAGATGGGTGTCATAATGGATAGAATACTACTTAGAATCAAGAAAGCCTGAGTTTAAATCCAACCTCAGACATTTGACACTTACTAGCTCTGTGACCCTGAGCAAGTTCCTGAATCCTGATTGTCTTGCCACCTCCCCAAAAAAGATTATGTGGAAAATCAACTATATTGTAGCAAAGTTATCAAGCCATTCTAATATATATGTATCCATGTATCCATGTATATGTATATATATGCATATATGTGTATATGTACATATAGATACATATATACAGAAACACATACATACATATATACACACACATGTATGTGTATGTATGTGTGTATATACATATATATTCTATCGTAAGCCTTTTGGGATCTATACATATATGAGGCAGTATGGGAGGTCAAAAGATCAGAAGGGAAAGCTGGGAGGGATCTTAGAGGTTATCTAGTTGAAACATAGCCCATTCACATTTTCAAAAAGAAGAAATTGAAATCCACAGAACCTAGGAAGCAAGGAGAAGAGCCAGGTTTGGAATTAAGGTCCTTTTGCTTTAACTTCCAGGATTATTCTCTACATGATTTTGAGTTTTCCAAAGGATGCTATCAAATTAAAGTGGCTAAGATTTATTTAGAACTCTCTCTAATAGAATGTATGTATGGCTGTGTGTATATACATGCATGATGAATGTTATTTGCTGTATAGACACATGGCTATGCATATACATATTATTTTTACATTTACATCTACCTGAAATGATTTAAATGTACTACAGATAAACTAAAACATCATAGAGTTGTAGAAAGAGGGATAGTTAATAAGTTATTAAGCATGAGATATTAAAAGAGGGCCAGTTAATAAGCTAATAAGAATAACATTAAAAAGAGGGCCAGTTAATAAGTTGGAGTTAATGAGATCTGGGTTCACGTCTTGCTAGCTGCACAACCATGGTCAAATCCAATGGTCAGTGCTTCCCAAGAGACTCTTGATTCTAAGTTACTCTTAACTCTAAGTGCTAATCTGCATCTGTATAATGGGTCCTTCCCCTGATCCCAACAAATTTCCATGGTGATAAAATCACAGATACAGAACCATCACCACATACCCTTCCATAAAAAGGAAAACTATTAAACATACAAGAAAAATAAAATAGTTATAATCCAAGAGAATTATTTAATTAAAAAGCAACAGTAGTATAATGCCAGATTTAAAGTCCTTTCCAAAAAGAAAATTAGGATCTCATTGTTCATCAAAATTATCAAAGTACTTTCAACCATTAGGGAATGACAGTTTAGGATAGGTCTTTGGTGGTCTTGTCTAGCCCAGCTTCCTTCCCAGTACAGGACTTATTTTTTTTTTTACTTATTGTAACACTGACCCACAGACTACAACTGTTTTTTATCCAGTTTCATTCAGTAAGAATTTACCATCTGCAATGCCAGTCATTCTCCCCAATGAAGGGGATTCAAGGATAGAAACAAAATAATTTTTTCCCTTCATGTCTTAGATACTACTTAATGCACACAAAAACATTTCTTAGTAAGAAAAACTACAACTCTGTGTGAGTCAGAAGCTCTGGGTTCAAATCCTAACCCTACCTCTTGCAGAGTTACCTGGTTGGGTAAATCCTTTCATTTCCATTTGTCTCCTCCTGTATGAAATGAAGGGACTGGACTAGAACTCCTGAGATCCCTTATTACCTTCCAAATGCCTCTCCTGTCCAGATTTTGTTCATTTCATCATATCTTACATTTTGAGGTAGAAAACATCGTTGTTTTAAAGAAAAGAAACTGAAACCTGGAGATGTTAAGACTTGCCCCAAACCACACAGGTAAAGTTATGTGTAAGAGGAAAATTTGAACCCTTATTCTCTTAATCTCAAACCAATGCTCTTTCCACTGTGTTATTCTTCTTCCAATAGCAGGAGACATACATGACAAAATGTCTCAATTCCCCATTTCTTGTGGTATATTTCTTTCACTCAGAAACAAAGGAAATTGAGTTTTCTGGATAGAGCTTCCTCTCTGAACCAAAACGGATGAGAAAAAATGATGGTGTTTAGAGGTGATCTTGATTTCCACTATAGCACTTTCTTAGAAGGAAGAAGCAACCATTGAATAGTTTGTACTTTTGAGATCACCTAAAACATTGTTCTAAGAACGGCCATCCGATTTTTGTACTTCAGGACTTCCAGTTGTCCAAGATCACCCCCATTCACCTCCCTGTCAGTCTTCTTCTGTGAACAGTCAGTATTTGTAGCTCTCTAATGATGGATTCCATTTCTGTAGACTTTCATCAAGGTTCTCCAGCAGCTTTGCTTATAACAACCCTGAGAGGGAGGTTGTGCAAGGAAATAATGAAGGCAGAACAGCTGGTCTTTGCCCCTTGCCTTGGCATCTGGGCTAAGTGCTGCTTTCTCCTAAGGATAAGAGTAGGGTTTCACAACTCCATCCTGTTGTGATACAGAGATCATTATCTGCTTGTTTTGTGATCCTTTGCTCATCGCGAGGTGATGGGGAAAGCACATGTGGAAGAAGACAAGGCAGTGGGCTTGCTGTTAATAGAGTCTGGAGAATGTGAGGGGAAGGACTGACCCCTCTCTCCTTGGGTCCATCTATTATATTCTCTTTCAAATCATTTCCCCTGCCTGTATTTCGCCACATCTTTACCTCTATCTGGCTCAGCTCTAGAATTCACTAATCCTTTGCCTTCTTTGTCCTTCTATGATATCCCTTTGCTGTTATTGTTGTTCAGTCATTTCTCAACTATGGTCATTTTCACTGTGCCCTATGCCTGTAATGCTCTCCCTCCTAATCTCCCACTTAGACTTCCAGTTATTCCAGTTTTCTTCAAGTCTTTCCAAGAATCCTTCTTTGTAATCTCAGTGTTTATCCCAGTACCTAGCACATAGTAGGTGCTTAATAAATGTTAGTTGATAGACTGCCTGACTTTCTATCATACCAGGTGAGGACATGACCTTTAACAAGAAATGAATGGTCAAAAGTTAGGAAAGTAGAGTTTTATTGTCAGCGGTAATCATAGAAGAGGGATTATTTCTCATTCTGGCAGCACTGGAAAAGAAGGCTCAACAGTCACCATTTAAGTGTTAGAGGGGAGTATCAGCTTGGTTCAAACTTTGTAAATACATGTCAAATAAAGACAGAGTCACCGTAAACTTCTCTCTAAATCCAAAGGAGAGGCAGGCAGAAAATAGAACAATCTGCATTGTTGAGTAACACTTGGCTTAATTTCTCCTTGATGCCTTCTTAAAATAAGAACTCCTGTAAATTCTTTTGCATTCCCTGGACTCAGCACCTCACCCACAAGCCAGCTGTCATGGCGCCTTGTGTGCTACACAAGGTACACAGTTATTTGAGTTGTTCTTGGGAGATGTTATCTGTGGATCTCTAAATCTTATTATAACAGCAGTGTAAATAATCCCTTGATTTTATATAGGGATTTTCTTCCTAAAAGCTTAAGGTACTTTAAGGCTTCTATCCATATTTATTTCTCCCAAATCCTGAAATGGAGATGCTTTATTCCCACATCATAGCAGGAGAAATTGATGAGTAGTGTTGAACAGTAGAAAGACCACTTTTCTGGAAGTCTAGAGATTTGTATCCAAGTCTTGGGTCTGCTCTTTAATCACTCTGTGAACTTGGAACAAAGTCCTTAGTCTTTTTAGAAGTCTTCTCATTTGTGAATTGAAGAATTTGGACAATATAACTTCTATGATCCAAATTAAGCTTTGATGTTCTTTGTTCTAAGGGTACTCTTAACTCCAAGTCACTTAAGTTTTTTTGTGCCTCAATCTGTAAAATGGAAATAATAATTGCAACTATTCCTGAGGGACTCAGAATAAGAGATATTATTTTGTTCTAAGGACCCTTCTCAACTTTTACATCTTAGGTTTTTTCCTGTATATTTTAAAAATTATTTTTGCTTTTTCAATTCAAAAGCATATAAAAACTAATTTGTCTCTCTTACTATTCCTGCTACTTATAATTGAGTAATGATTGATATTCAATCATTTCAGTTGTGGGGTTTTCTTGCCAATGATACTGGAGTGGTTTGCCATTTCCTCGTCTAGTTCATTTTACAAATGAGGAAACTGAGGCAAACAGGAGGAAGTGACTTGCCCAAGGTCATACAGCTAATATGTGTTTGAGGCTAGATTTGAGCTTAGGAAGATGAGTCTTCCTGACTTTAGACCCAGCACTCTATCTACTATATTGCCACATAACCATTTCTCAGTAGAAGGGTACCCTTTAAAAGAGAGGCTATAAATATTTTTGTGTGCATGGGTCCCAGAAGAAATAGGTAAACACTAGACTTTACTGAGTGGAGGGATGACATGGTTGGACCTGCTTTTTAGGAAAATTAATGTAGTGGCTAAATGGACAAAGGCTGGAGTGTAGACAGACTTGAAGCAAAGAGACCCATTAATAATAATCCAAGTGTAAGGCAATAAGAGTTTGTTCTAAAGTGGGGCCAGTAAAAGAGGAGAGAAGGGAGAATATTTGAGAGAAGCAACAAAGGTGAAATGTCAGATTTTGATATCATATTGGATATGGGGGGATGAGAGATAGTGAAGGGTCCAAGATGACTCCGAGATTATGATCCTGAGGGACTAGGAAGATGGTGTTGCCTTTATAGCAACAGGGAAGACTGGAAGTTGGGGTAAGATGACACCATTTTTCAGGGAGAGATAATAAATTCCACTTTGGACATATTGAATTCAAGATATCTAAAGGACATCCCATTTGAGAATAATGAAAGGCAGTTGGAAATGTGAGATATACTTTGACCATTTTTATCTCTTGGGAGAAATGGCTGTCTTATAAATTTATATAAATTCCTTATTTATCTTAAAAATGAGATTCTTATCAGAAAAACTTATCAGTGTACCTACTTTCAAATTCAATCTAACAGTATACAAAGTACTATGCCACATGTGTGTGTGGCATACATTCATGTTATATGTGTATAGCACACATGCAAACATGCGTATGTCATATGTATATAATATGCACATGCACATATAACACACACATAACAAATATATATTATATTATGCATGTGTGTGGATATATACATATATATTATACATACAAATATATATATGTGTACATATATATATATATATAAATGTATCTTATATACTTAAACTATAAGCTCTTTGAGGGTAGGGACTGCTTCACTTTTGCTTTCTGTCCCTAAGAATTAGCGTAGTGAGTGTTTAATACATACTTGCTGGATGACTGTCTAAAATCTATCCCAGCTAACATACCATAAATGTATGAACAAAGAGACGGGTCATTGGGACATATTGAATAGTGCCTTGGATTCAGAAAGAGTTGAGTTGGAATCCTGCCTCAGTCACTTACTGTGTGACCTTGAGCGGTTCACTTTATATCTGTCTGCCTCAGTTTCTTCATTTGTAGAATAAAGACCCTTAGAACATTTGCCACCCAGGCTTTTATCAATGAAATGACATAAGTAAGATGTTTTGCAAATGGTAAAGTGCATTATCCCTAATTGCCCTTAGATTATGAGCTCTGTGTGGCAAACTTATGTCTATTCTTGCCACTTCCCAATGCCCCTCCATCCCTCCTATCCCTCCCACCCCCAACATATTTAGCACATTAACTGGAGAACTATTGAACTTGGAGATAGGTAGCCTGATAAACTCTAGCCTGGAAAGAGAGACCTAGCACAATTTGTGACTGTCACTATCTTATTTGATGATAGACACACATCAAAGAGCCAAGGTGAAATGAAAATGGACTGTTTAAGAGAGATAGATCTGCCCGAACAAGATATATAAATAGCAATGGATGGATATCTATTAACTCGCCAATTTAGTTGTTAGGTTGAGGCAAGAGAAAGCAAAAAAGAAATTCTTTCTATAAATTCATTAAAAAGTGCCTTTTGGTAAACTGCTAAGGCAAAAATAATGCTAATACTAATAACAGCAATTAAAATGATGATGATGATGATGGCAACAATAATAATAGCTAGCATAGATTATATAAGATTTTAAAGCTTGCACATGCTGACTGCAATAATAATAATACCTAGCAATAAGTATATAAAGCTTTAAAGCTTGCTTTATAAATATTTTCTCATCTGATTCTCATAACAATCCTTAGAGGCAGGTACTATTATTAGCCCCATTTTACAGATGAGGAAACTGAGGCAAATAAAGGCAAAGTGACTTGGCCAGGGTCATCTAGCTAGTAGATATCTGAGGCCAAATTTGAAACTTCAGGTGTAGCTCTCCATCTTCTGTTTTCTGTTGAAAAATGATTCACTGCATGTCCCAAGACCTGGGCTTCCCCTCTAACTGGCTGAGCTGGGCTGGGCTGGGTTGTGCAATCAGAAGAAATCACCCAATCTTTCTGTCTGATTTCCTCATTTATACATTGGAGGAAATAACTACATTAGAGAAAGATCACTTCTATAGAAAGAGCACAGACTCTGCAGGCAGAAGTACTGGATTTAATTCTTGGCTGTGCCATTGACAATGTGTTTGAATTTAGCCAAATTACTTACCCTCTGAACATCAGTTTTTCCCCTTTTGAATGACAAAATTACATCTGGTGGCCTCTAAAATCCCTAGGATCCCTTGGATCCTCTTCTTATTTCATTGAGGTGCTGAGGGATCCTCTACTAGATATTATAACATAGGCCTTATGTAAACATTCTATTTGCACCTAGACCTAATACAGTATGGTTGATCAGTTATTTTCAATTTTTTCTGACTCTTAAGGACCCCACATGAGGTTTTCTTGGCAAAAGATACAGATGTAGTTTGCCATTCCTTTTCCAGCACATTTTATAGAGGAGGAAACTGAGGTAGATAGAGTGAAGTGGTGTGTCCAGGTCACCCAGAAAGGAAGTATTTAAGGCTGCATTTGAACTTATGTTTTACTGACTCCAGACTTGGTGTTCTACCCACTATACCATTTAGCTGCCAGGGATCAGTACAGACACTAGGTTTTGAAAAAAATGTTTGTTGAATGAATGGATAAATAAAATTAATTACTAGTAGATAGAATGCAGAGTCAGGAAGATCTGAGTTCAAATGTGATCTCAATAGTAGCAATGTAACTGTGGCAAGTCTCTTAACCTCTGTCTACCTCAGTTTCTTCATTTGTAAAATAAGGATAACATATGTCCCAGGGTTGTTATAAGGATCAAATGAGATCATATTTGTAAAAAGTGCTCATTACAATGTCTAGCATAGAGTAGGTGTTTTGTAAAAATTAGCATATTATTGTGAATATTATTACTGCTTCAGTAGCCTAATGTATTCCTTACTTAAAAAGGTAAAAATAACAACCATAATGATATCTAACATACCTAATAGGAATCATCCCAAGAAGCAGATGCTACAGTGGATATATTCTTTATTTTACAGATGGAGAGACTGGAAGTCAGAAAGGGAAAATGATCTTCCCAGGATCATATAGGTAGGAAGTGTGAATTCCAAGATTTGAATCCAATTCAAAGTCTGGTTCTTTTTATACCAACTTACTAAACATAATTATGATATCTATGTAAAGAGTATGACAATTCCTGTAGACCATTTTCCTCTGTCATGCTAGATACTTGGTAGGATTTAACTAACATTTATTGTTTTTCTTTTCTATTTTGTTTTTTCTCCTCTTTGTTCAATACTGCTATTGTCAATCATCAATCAAACCTAATCTGTAATTAGTAGTACAATGGATGGATCTTAGGGCCTGGAGTCAGGAACTTAGGAAGACCTCAGTTAAAATCCATCTTCAGGAACTTACTGTGTGACCCTGAGCAAGTCACCTAATCTATTTGTCTCAGTTTCCTCATCTGTAAAAAGAGCTAGAGGAAAAAATGGCAAACCATTCCAGTATCTCTACCCCAAAAAACCCAAATGGGGTCACAAAGAGTCAGACATAACTGAAATAACTGAACAAATCTCTAATTAGGTAGATAATGCAATTTTGTTCCAGGCTTCATTGCTGCTTCCTGCCTTATCTTATTTTTCTAGTCTTGCTCTGACGTTTAAATACTGGGATTTTAGTTCCTTATCATATCAGAGTTGCAGCTGAGTTAGGGGATGCTCTAAGTAACATGATGACTCAGGGCTGGAGATTTCTTTGTCTTCTCCATGGAAGCAGGGTTTTGTTCCAAGACCTTGATTCCTTAATAGCAAGCCTACCCAAGTTAATAGACAGAAAATGGACCAAGAAATATAATATCTGGGCTTGACTCTTCCCTCTGATTCTCAGTTTTGGTGTCATCTTGAACAAGTCACATCTCTCTGACACACAATTTCATCATTTATAAAAAGTGTGTATAATAATGTTTGTTCTCCTTACATGACAAAACTAAAAAAGGTATTTTGCCAAGTTTAAGCTGGTATAGAGGTGTGTTATTATTTTTATTATGCCCTACTCTGACCACCCCAGAGAAGAAGAATATACTCTACTGTGAAGTGCAGTGAGATTCTGGTCTACTTGGCTATGAGATTCTTACTTGTTAATTAACTAGCACACATTAAGAATGTGGTGTCTTATAGACTGAGCAATTATGGTCTGCTCAATAAACCGAGTATTGGATAATAGAGCATAGCCCATTTCAGCCTCATTCAAGTTTAATAGGTAGCCAAGCTAAGTAATTAAGGGGGAAAAACAAAACAAAACAAAAACCTGATGAAGCCCAGCCTTTAAAAAGTAACAAGAAAGAACCCACAATATTTCTGCTGTTTGGGATTCAGAGTCCATTCCAACAGCACACCATCATTTTTCAAGTATCTGGAGGATAATCGAGGAGGACTGTAGTCCCAGAGGGTAAAACAAACAAGAAGGAGGATTTGGAAGATGGAAAATGGTAGGTTTTTGTTCTACATAAGGAAAAATCCCAACAACTTCCTAACCATTTCAGTTGTTGAAAAATAGAATGGGTTGCCCAGGGAAGTAGTGAGTCCCCATTACTAATGGTTTCCAAACCAAGGCTGATTGGTCACTTGATGAGGAAGCCCTAGAGAGGATTGTTATTCAGTCAGGGATTAGAGGAGAATGCTTTGGTCTCTGGGATTCTGTGACCTTGGCAAATTATAGAAGGACATTTGAGAAGCTATTCTAAAATATTCTCTTCCTTTCCAAAAAAATAGAAGCAACCCAAATGTCCAAAGATGGGAAAATGGCTGAATAAATTGTGCTATATCCATGTAATGGAATATTATTGCACCATTAGAAATGAAAAATGGGAGAAATTCAAAGAAATATGGAAAGACATGGTAAATGACACAGTGAAATTTGCAGAGTCAGAGCAAAAATATGCACATTGATGAGAACTACATAAAAATAGTGATAAGAATAGCATGAACAAAACAGGAAAAAAAATAAAAAGGAGATGTAGATGCCAAAAGTCAAGAAGAATTTTTTTTTATCAAAGGTAGAATACATAGTTAAAGTATATATAGTTTTATGGTTTTATAACTGATTTCACTTTTATTTTGTTTCTTTCAAACCTATTGAGAATGTCAATATCCTTCCCATATATCTGAAAGAGGAGAAATTATACATTCTTATTAAAAATGCATAGCTGTATTATTAAAAGAGGCAATAACTGTAATAGCTAGCATTTATATAGAATTTTAAGATTTGTGAAGCACTTTTCTTTTTTTTCCTTTTTTTAAATTTTTTATTTTTATTTTTTTATTTTATTTGCATAACATATGTGTGGGTAATTCTTCAACATTAACCCTTACATAGCTTTCTGTTACAAATTTTTGCCCCCAACTCCCCACCCCTTCCCTAGATGGCAGGATATCCACTACATGTTAATTATGTTAAAATATTGGCAAATCGAATATATGTATAAATATTTCCAAACTTATTGCTGTGCAAGAAAAATCTTATCTACATAAAAGAGATACCAGATAAAGGAAACACAATGTAAGCAAACATCAATCAAGGAGTATGAGAATGTTATGTTGTGGTCCACATTTCACACCCCTCTTTCTGGGTGTATATGTCTTTCTTCAGTGAACAATTGGAGTGGTTTGAAGTGGTTTGAAACATCTCATTGTTGAAGAAAGCCATGTCCATCAGCCTTGATCGTCATATAGTACTGTTGTTGCCGTGGATAATGATCTCCTGGTTCTGCTCATTTCACTCAGAATCAGTTCATGCAAGTCTCTCCAAGCCTCTCTGAAATTGTCTTGCTGGTCATTTCTTACAGAACACTAATATACCATAATATTTATATACCATAATTTATTCAGCCATTCTCCAATTGAAGGGCATCTATTCAATTTCCAGTTTCTAGCCACTCCAA
>JAJPUD010000510.1:0-13471 GCA_023553655.1 Myrmecobius fasciatus
AATCAAGAACATGAAAATGTTATGTTGTGGTCCACATTTCACATCCCTTTCTCTGGGTGTATATGGCTTTCTTCAGTGAACAATTGGAAGTGGTTTGAAACATTTCATTGTTGAAGAGAGCTATGTCCATCAGAATCAATCATCATATAGTATTGTTGTTGCCGGGTATAATGATCTCCTGGTTCTGCTCATTTCACTCAGCATCAGTTCATGCAAGTCTCTCCAGGCCTCTCTGAAATCATCCCACTGGTCGTTTCTTACAGAACAATAATATTCCATAATATTCATATACCATAATTTATTCAGCCATTCTCCAATTGATGGGTATCCATTCAGTTTCCACTTTCTAGCCACTACAAAAAGGGCTGCCACAAACATTTTTGCACATGTGGGACCTTTCCTTCCTCTATGATTTCTTTGGGATATAAGCCCAATAGAAATGGCAAGCCCATTTTTTAGATCACTTTGAATAGCTCTTTTATTTGAGCCATCATCAGTAATCTCGTCAAGTCTTGGGGTCTCATGTCCTCAAGAGAGCTACACACTACACCCTCTGATCCTCAATTCAAAGACAAACTTCTTATCAGGATCCCCAACTTTTCATTTTGGACCCTAACAGACACATCCATTCAGTGATTAGAGGTAGGTAGCAATTGAGGCAAAGAATCTCTTCTTTTACCTAGTCCAAAAAAGAACAACAAGAAAATAATCTAAAATAAAAAAAAAAATCTGGGAGGGGAAGATCCTCATAGTTTCTGGCTAAAGCAGAAATGATATAAATAACAATCATTTCTGCTTGCTGATTGTAAAAAAAAAAATGGCATGTAAATTTGCCGCTCTAAGAAAAATAAATGGAGCCTTGAAGAAGGCAAATGTCATAAATGTTTGATCTACTAACCAGATTATCAGTCCATGGCCAGCAGGGATCAAATCATACATACTAGTATCAGTTCTTCCCTTACCAGTGGGGTTTATAGAGAAGATCCAAATACTGGATGTGGGTTGGGTGGGAAAAAAGAGTCAATCTTCAGTATAGCTCTTGGGTTATATACCACTATACAACCACTGGTTATGCACCATTATAATCTACTGTTCCCTTTCCTTTTGTTCTTGATAATGAATCAACCAACAATTGAGATAGTAAAGATTTAATCTTGATGGAGAATGGAGGTGTTCAAAAGAGTATATTACCTAGTTCATCTAGCCAAAAAGGGATTGCCTAGAATATTAGAAAAGAGAGCTTGTTTCAGATATGCATTCCATCATTCCACAATGCCCAATGCTTGATAGTGATATGCATAGTATAAGACCCATCTAATGCCCCATTATTGAATCCAGGATATAGTAGAAATCATTGTCATTAGAAACATAATCAAGATAGGCAAGGTCTTTTTTAAGGGCCATTAAGGTAACAGGTGAAGCCAACTCATACGCTCCAGTACAATGAAAGGAGTCCTACCCAGTCCATTTGCTAAGATCAGACCAACTACTCTCTGGGGAATCTTCCCTAAAGGTCCCTTTTCTATGTGGTAATGAAGAGAACCTTCAGTAGGCAGAGATAGACAAACATAGCAGTCAAGTCAATTCCACCTCTATATAGGCCTAAAAAGGTGCCCCATTCCCCTCTCCCCATACTGGGTTGAACTTTATCTTTCAGTTAATTTGGTGCCATTTAACAGACCAGACAGCTAGGCCGTGGCCCATAGTTCATAAATCAGTAGGGATGACTTTTAAATGTTCATTTTGAAGGTAGAATCAGTCAACCACATGTGCAAAAATGTTTGTAGCAGTCCTTTTTCTAGTGACAAGGAATTGGTAACTGAGTGGATGTCTGTTAGTTGGAGAATGGCTGAATAAATTATGGCACATGAATGTTATGGAATATTATACTATCAGAAACAATCAGCAGGATGATTTCAGAAAGTCCTAGAGAGACTTACATAAACTGATGCTAAGGGAAGTGAGTAGAATCAAGATAACATCATACACAGCAACAAGATTATACAGTGATCAATTCTGATGGACATGGATCTTTTCAACAATGGGATTCAGGCCAGTTCCAGTGGACTTATGATGGAGAGATCCATCTGTACCCAGAGAAGACTGTGGGGTTTGAGTGTGGATCACAACTTAGTATTTTCACTTTTTTTGGTCATCGCTTACATGCTTTTTGTTTTTTCTCATTTTTTTTTCTTTTTGATCTGATTTTTTTTTTTTTGTGCAGCATGGTTAATTGTGGAAATATATATAGAACTGCACATATCTAACATATATTGGATTACTTGCTGTCTGGGGGAGGGAGTAGTGGGAAGCGAGGGAGAAACAAAATTGGAACACAAGGTTTTGCAAAGGCGAAATGTTGAAAAGAGCCCATGCATGTGACTTGAAAATAAAGCTTAAAAAAAAAGTCAGTCAATAAAACATTTATTAAATCCCCATGATGTGCCAAGCACTAGGCATATAAATAAAAAAAAGGAAAAAAAATCTCAATCCTCAAGAAATTTACAACCAATGGAGAAACACAAAAGCTTTTTTTTTTTTTTTTCCAGGTGAAAAAGATGGGGAAAATGAGAGTGGAA
This sequence comes from Myrmecobius fasciatus, assembly GCA_023553655.1. Lineage (NCBI taxonomy): Eukaryota > Metazoa > Chordata > Mammalia > Dasyuromorphia > Myrmecobiidae > Myrmecobius > Myrmecobius fasciatus. Next base: position 2,580 of record JAJPUD010000510.1, read on the forward strand.
ACACCCAGTGTAGAGATATGATAATGAAGTCTAAAAGTTGTATAGCTGATTGGAAATGGGGATAAGTAAAATAGGACTCCAGGACTGATGAGAAGCCCATGTGGTTGTGGATGTTGGCAACAGATTACTTTGGGCACATCCCCTCCACCAAGTTGGTCAGTCGCTATTCATGCAGCTTATTCACTTTTCTAGGTTTTCATTTTCCTTGTATCATTTCCATATAACTGATGCCTCTTGAGCCCTCCAAGGCTTATGCAATTTCATATCGGGCAAGAATCCATTGGAAAATGGTGATCTTAAGTTTTTGTGTAACTGAAATGTTCCTTCTCAAGTCTCTATTTCAGTGAGGTCACAGGAACAGGTTAATATTGCTTCTGAAAGAAGGTATAATTAATTACATAATTCCAGAATTCAAGGAATCTTTCTGCCACATTCTATAGTCTCTTGCCACTAGACTAGGTGATTCTTAGTGTTCAATGGTATCAGTGTATGACAAGGGTCCAAATAGAAGAACTTTTAGGATCTCTTATGTGGTTGCTTCCAATATAATATGACTATTTTTCCCAATTAATCTATGTAGCATAGCAAGTCACAATGTAGAGGAGCCTCATAATGAGATCTAAATGTTAAGATATATTCCTTCTGGCAGCCAAAAAGTAGAAAGAAAACTTTGGGGGGTGTTCAAGGCCAGAAAATGACATTTGATAAATGAATTAATATCAAGATTAATTGGTTGATTAATCAATCAATTTAAACATGTGTGTACCAAATGACACAGCATCTACATTTTTTTAATTTTTAAAGCTTTTTATTTTCAAAACATATGCACAGATAATTTGTCAACATTGACACTTACATAGCCTTGTGTTTCAGATTTTCCCCTTCTTCCCTCTACCTCCTCCAATTGATGGCAAGCAATCCAATATATGTTAAATGTTAAATCCAACATATGTAAATATATTTATACAATTCTCTTGCTACACAAGAAAAATCATATCAAGAAGTACATGAGTAAGAAAACAAAATGCAAGATAACAACAAGAGTGAGAATGTTATGTTGTGATCCACATTCAGTTCACACAGTCCTCTGTCTGAGTGTAGATGGCTCTCTTTGTCACAAGATCAATGGAACTGTCATCAGTCATCTCATTGTTGAAAAGTCATGTTCATTACAATTGATTGTCTTATAATATTGATAGCATCTAAATTCTTTTTTTTTATTTATAAAACATATGCATGGGTAATTTTCAGGTCTCTGGGTATAGATGGCTCTCTTCATCACTGAACAACTGGAACTGGTTTGAATCATCTCATTGTTTAAGAGTCATGTCTGTCAGAATTGATCATCCTATAGTCTTGTTAGCATCTCAATTATTTTTATTTATTTATTTATTTATTTTTTGGTCTTAGCTTTAATTCTTTTTTTTATTTTATTTTATTTGCAAAACATATGTATGGGTAATTCTTCAACATTAACCCTTACAAAGCTTTCTGTTACAAGTTTTTCCTTCCTACTCCCCACCCCTTCCCTAGATGGCAGGATATCCACCATATGTTAATTATGTTAAAATACTTAACAAATCGAATATATATACACATATTTCCACATTTATCATTGTTGTGCAAGAAAAATCGTATCTACAAGAAAGAAATATCAGATAAAGGAAACACAATGTAAGCAAACATCAATCGAGAGTATGAAAATGTTATGTTGTGGTCCACATTTCACATCCCTCTCTCTGGGTGTATATGGCTTTCTTCAGTGAACAATTGGAAGTGGTTTGAAACATTTCATTGTTGAAGAGAGCCATGTCCATCAGAACCAATCATCATATAGTATTGTTGTTGCCGGGTATAATGATCTCCTGGTTCTGCTCATTTCATTCAGCATCAGTTCATGCAAGTCTCTCCAGGCCTCTCTGAAATCGTCCCGCTGGTCGTTTCTTACAGAACAATAATATTCCATAATATTCATATACCATAATTTATTCAGCCATTCTCCAATTGATGGGTATCCATTCAGTTTCCAGTTTCTAGCCACTACAAAAAGGGCTACCACAAACATTTTTGCACATGTGGGGCCCTTTCCTTCCTTTATGATTTCTTTGGGATATAAGCCCAATAGAATCAGCATCTAAATTCTTAAGGAAAAGGTAAATAAGTTTTAAGAATAGAAGTAAAACTATTAATAGTTGGGATCATCAATTCACTTTTCTCAGATCTAAATAAATAGAAGCAAAAAATAAGAAAGAAGTTAAAGAACTGAATAGAATTTTAGAAAAGTTAGATATGCTTGACCCTGGAGAATATTAAATGGGACTTAGAAAAGGATATACCTATTTTTTGCTGTGAATGGCACAATGACAAAAAATGGCCATTTTTAGGATACAAAAACTTGCATGCAGAAAAAAAGAATTAGTAAATGAATCTTTTATAACACAATATTACATTCAATAAAAGATACCTGAAGCAAAAGTAAAAACTGGAATTGCAATACTTACTCAAAGTAAGTGGGTCAAAGAACAATGAAGGGAAGGGAAAGTAAAAGAACTGGTTAACATGTTTGACACAGAAAACCTTTTAACAGCCTGGTTTTAGCCTACCTTTCTATGCTTATTTCACATTATTCTCCTTCATGACACCCTATATAATCCAGTCCAACTGGCCTACTTGCTGTTTTCTGTATATGACATTCCATCTTCCACCTCCATTCCTTTGGACTCTCAAGACTCCTTAGTTAATCTTGGGAACTCAGTTCAAGTGTCTCCTACAGGAAAATCCATGATTCTTCTATTAACCCCCTCCTCAACTTACTCATTTTTTCTCATTCAAAGGATAAAACTTTCCCATAACACTGTAAGCTCCATGAGGGCAAGCATTGTTCAATTTCTGTCTTTGTCTCACTTATCCATAGCACAGAAGCGGAGCATAACAGGAAGTTTTGGAACTGTTTTCTTCATATTGTTTCCCCACAAACATTTTCAGAGAAAGAACTACTATTTCTACTTTGTATCATGTTATTGTAATTTTCAAGCAACAATATCTACCTAGCTTATAGCTAGCAGGCCTTTAAGGCTGCTGCTCGATGCCTGTCACACAGAGGTCCCTTCTCCCCCTATAAAAAGTGAAATATTCTGAAGCTAGTACGTGGAATAATAATTTTAATTTTATATAAAATTGTATTTAATATATATGCGAGATATTTATAAATTTATATATGGTGTTTATATTTACATATATATGCGAGACATTTATGGGTATATTTTATATTTACATAAACTTTGTTAATTTATACATACGTTAATTATACGTTTTAAAGTTTTCAAGAGCTTTACAAACATCTTCATTTTATTAGTTGCTATTATTTAATTGTCATCATTCTACAAGTAAGAAAACTGAGACAGGAAGCGGTTAAGTGACTTGCCCAGGGTTCCTGTGGAAAGGAAGCCTCTAAGGTCACCTAGGAACTCAGGTGTTCTGGATTTCAGGCTCTGGGCACTATGGCGCCTCCTGGCGGCCTTGGGAGGCGCCAGGATCCATTCCCCGCGCCGGTTGGAATCTTCACTCTAGCTCATCTATTGCCCTGGAACCCAACTCACCGGCCGCTAGATTAGGAAATCCGACCCCTAACCCGCTCCCTTTCCTTTCCTTTCCCCTATCTTCTTTTCCCCCTTTCCCTCCCCCCTCCCCGCCCTTTTCTTTCTTCCCCTTTCAATTTCCACAGATTCCAGCCCCTGCTCTCCTACTTCTCCGCACTCCCCGCCAAAATTACCGCCCCCTCCCACTCTGCCCCTTCCTCCTTGCTAGCCTCCTCTACCCTTTCTTCCGGCAACGGAAGCTGCAAGAGGCGGGACTAAGGAACCAGAAATGCGTCACTGTCGGGCGCCGCGGCGCGCTTTTGTTCGGCGCCTCTGGGCTGCACACCTCTACTGGCCTTCCCTCTTGCTTTCCTCTTTTTCTTTTCAGGTTTTCTGCCGGTTCTTTTCGCCGGGGCTGTGACGGCGGGCACGCTAGTGCCGGACGGGTCGCTGGCGATGCCGTCCTCGCTTGTGGGCCCAGCGGCCGCGGCAGTCACGCCTTCGGCGGTCGCGGCCCTACAAGAGGCTCTGGAGAACGCCGGGCGGCTCATCGACCGCCAAGTGCAGGATGACCGCCTCTATCCCGACCTGTCGGAGCTGCTCATGGTGCCAGCCCCAAGTGAGATATGTTTGTTTTCCTTTCGCCCGTTTCTCCCGCTCCCCGGCCTCTCCCTCTTTTAACATCTATACCCCAACCTCCTGATGTAAATCCATTTCAGCATTTATTAAGTTCTTACTATGTAAAGTAGCTCTCACGGAGCTTGCTTCTGTAGTATATGCATATGAAGATAAGTAAATTCAAAGTAAGATGTGATGCTCACAGTGCTGTAAGGAAAGGACTAGAAGGGACATTTTCAGCTGAAGGAGGCAAGCAAGGAAGACGATGTGGAGAAAGCGAGTCTTGAAAGGAAAGAAAGATTTTAAAAAGTCATAAACTAGCCCATTGCACATATCGAATTTGGAACAAGAGCTAGTAGTCTTGTTTGCCGATTTTATATTTAAGTAATGGAGGGAAGATTTAACTCCCTTCAGAAATCCTTTTCAGTTCTAATGTTCTGTATAATCTATTTCTGTTTAAACTTTGCAATCCAACCTTTATATATTCCTGCCAGAATTATTTTGATGCATAGATCCGGTCATCGGATTTAGCAAACGTTTATGAAGTACCTACTAAATGGAGGACACTATGCTAGGCAAAAATGAATGTCTTTGGATCAGGTTATATTCCACTTAGGGATTATAATGGTGTATACAGAAAAGAAAAAAAATATGCAAGGTAATCTGAGGGGGGAAGACCATTGTGAGCAGTTTGGAGAAGACTTCAAGAAGCTGATGGGAATCAAAGATGATAAAGGATTCTGAGGTGAAAATGCAGAGAGGGTATCCAGGCTTGGATGATAACTTGTGGGAGTTATTGAGGGAAGAAATGGCAAATGACAAACAGGTAATGGGAAATTATGTAAACCACATGGCAAAGAAGTTTGAAATCTTTGCTCATCAATACTAGTGTGCTTATATCTATTCTTTTTTGGGGGAGTGAGTTTTATATCTAAACTTTTAATGATTAAAAAAAAACAAAAAACCTAAACTAATGCCCCACATACTCTTTTATTGCTTATTTTGAACAAATTATTTTCTTTTTTGTAGGTAGTCCCACAGTTTCAGGCATGTCAGACATGGATTATCCCCTACAAGGACCTGGTTTGCTCTCAGTACCCAATCTTCCAGAGATAAGTTCCATTCGAAGAGTTCCTCTCCCCCCTGAGCTTGTTGAACAGTTTGGCCGTATCCTATATTTATTTATTTTGTGGTATATGTGTGGGCACGAGCACATGTGTGTGAGAGAAAGAATTCAAAACTTTGTTATTTAGATTGTTTATTTTTTTGTTTATTTTTTATCATAGAAATATGTTGGTTATGCTCAAAAGTCAGTGCTGCCTATCATGTACAGAAAATGAATTCCTGAAAAAATTATGATGAATTAAAATTTTGTAAATTGTATAATCTAAAATCTATCCATTGACATTTGTGAGAGATTACTATTTGAAGAAATCTGTAGTAAAACATTTTGTAATATAAACGTTTTACTCCTAATTTAATTGTTTTGTAAATTAGTATGCTCTTGTTAAGCAGTCCTCATAATTATTCTTGGTTTCAGTTCTTTAAAAATGACTGATTATCCTTCTTTGGGGGAGATGCCAAGAGTGGGGTGTCTCTTGAATTTCTGGAGGATAACTATATCTTGGGTAGGTTGATGAAGAACATGTTTAGAAGATTTCCTAAATTTTAATTTTGAAAAGTGGGATGTACTTATACATAATTTTTTCTGTAATATAGATGATTTCTCATTTGGCTTGTTTTTTTTTTTTTTTAATAAGGGGTGTGTGTGTGTGTGCGCGCGTGCGTGTGTGCACGCGCCCACCCATGTATACATTCTTTGATAAAGAGATTAAGAAATTAAATAACTTAAAACTTAATTGTTTGTTTGAAAGGGAAAAGGAATTTATATTCTGAAATATTGACATCCTTGTTTTACAGAAAAGGAACTACAGACTCAGAGATTAATTACCCTAAACTGGTTAAACAGCTAGTAACATAATTTGGACTTATAATTTTTTCTGACTACAAGTTCAGTGTTCTTTCTATTCAGCTATTGCACCTCTCTGAAATTGACACCTTGACTTCCAAGTGCCATACATAGTTGTATACAATTAATGTGAACAACAAATATATTTGAAGTGCTTACAGCTATTTTAATTTCAAAATCATGATTCTTTTAAAATATATTAGTTAGTTACAGTCCAATGGAAATAAACCAGCACCAGTACAAGCAGATTCATTATCTGCATTAATCAGAACTAGTTGTATATAATTTTTGTCTCCTTTTTTCATGAACAGTTTTTCTTATTTTAAGCTTTCATGTTAAAATTCTGTATGATACTTTTTCCCCCCCTTTTTGCTGAGGCAATTGAGGTCAAGTGACTTGCCCAGGGTCACACAGCTAGGGAATGTTATATGTCCGAGACCAGATTTGAACTCAGTTCCTCCTGACTTCAGAGCTGGTGCTCTATCCACTGTGCCACCTAGCTGCCCCATGTGGTACATTTTTAATTGATATTGTTGATTAGGTAGTTAATAAAATTAGATTATTACAGAGTAGATATATATTGCTTGCTTTACAGGATCACAAAAAAATTTTTCTTCTTTAAGAATTGTGATTCTTAATTGAAATGAAATCTTCCAATACTTTATATTTTGTTTTCATAGGACATGGAGAAATTATAGCTTAAACAACTTTTTTTAAGACTTCTAAAACAGATCTGAGCTGAGAGCAAAACATTTAAACCTTAATCTAAATGCTTCAGATATGCAGTGTAACTGTATGATGGGGGTATTCCCTGAAATCGGGAGGGCATGGCTCACTATTGACAGTGATATTTTTATGTGGAACTATGAAGATGGGTATGTATGTTTTAAATATATAAGAAAAATGAGATTCCTATTACCTTGAAATTAGGAATTTAATACCTACAATGTATTTCTGTTCTTTAAGTGCAATGTTTCCTACACTATTTCTAATAACCTATGAGGGAAGTTAAGAAGCTCCTTTTGAAAAAGTTATTGTTTGGTTTTCCTGTTAGGCATCAGTTCATACATCCTCTAGCAGCTGTCTTTTTTAAACAGATGAAGCTATCCAGTTCATTCCCAGAAAGGTCTTCTAAATTCTAAGACAAACAAAATGGTTGTGTTTATATGTAAAATCTGTAGTAAACTAGAATTTATGTGCTGTATCCAAATTTTATTATGCATTGGGACTTTTTGTTTAATCAGTATTTGTACAGTACTTTAATAACCATTTTACAGGTTTGAAACCTTTACAATTTTAAATTATTGTAAAGGTAGCTGTTTTGTTACTTTTGTGTCACTCCTAGGCACAGAAAATAGATTCCTGACTCAATTTATTATCTAGTTATAATACCACATTACATTGTGATAAAAAAATAGAGATAATCTTTAGTTAATTTTGCCATAACCATAGAACTTAAAAGTCTAACAAGGACCTTAGTTGATGCTATAATTCAACTCTCTCATTTCAAATGAAGGAAATTGAGGAACAAAAACCTGCCTAGAACTAGGCACTGAAAAAAAGCATGATTTAAATATTGTTCTACCTTGAAGAAATGGAAAAGATTGATTACATACAAGCAAAACATTTGAAATAAATAAAAGACAAAATTTCTTTGTGATGTGGAACATAGGAAATATTTCATGTTCAATGTAGATATATAATTTATAAGTGATTTCTTGGATTTTCACCCTTTGGTGAATTGGTAGATTAAGGTCAATCCAGTGTTAATCCTTTAATAGTTAGCTGTATAGTTGGATGAATATGGTAGTTTTAAAATTCACTATAGTGCTAATCTGTGGGGTAAAGATCAAAGACGTAGTGTGCTACTGACCACACACCTTCATCAGACATTTATCTTTTTTTCTTTCCCTCCATCTCTCACCCTGCCATTTCTAACACTCACATTCTAACGTAGCCATGTCTGGAACACTGTGGTGACTAATGTATCCATAAATATGTTTCTGTAGTATATGTGTTTCTGATGTTTTCCTATGGATATTTAAATGTAATATGTCAAAATATTTCTTTGGAAACTTTCTTGAGAGCTTTTTATTTTCAAGCCACATGCATAGATAGTTTTCAACATTCACCTTTGTAAAACTTTATATTCCAATTTTTTTTTTCTCCCTCTCTTCCCCCCATTCCCTACTTCAGACAGCAAGTAATCCAATATGTGTTAAATGTGTGCGCTTCTTCTATACATATTTCCACAATTATGCTACACACACACACACAAAAAAAAAAATCAGATGAAAAAGGAAAAAAAAATTCAGAAAGAAAACAAAAAGCTAGCAAGCAAAACCAAAAAAAAAATGAAAATACTATTGTGATCCACATTCAGTCTCCACAGGTCTCTCTGGGTGCAGATGGCTCAGATGGCTCTCTCCATCACAAGTCCATCAAACTGTCCTGAATCATGAGGAAATTATTTGTACAGCTCTTTATTATAGATTGTTTTTTTGAAACAAGGTACTTTGCAAAAGCTTAATGCAAGATTTGTATATTTAAATACAAGTTGGAAGTTCGTGGGTGCCTGTTTATTGTGTTGTTTGGTATAATTTTTCGGTGTCTGCCTGTGTTTCCATTTGGGGTTTTCTTGGCATAGATAATGGTGGTGTTGGCCATTTCCAAATGAGGGAAATAGCGGTAAGTAACTCAGTATGGTCTCAGTATGGAAACTCTGAAAGATGAATCTTGTGGACTCCAATACTTTATCTACGGTACCATCTAGCTGCCTATTGCTATAAAATATTGATTTTATATCAATTGATTTTATAAAAGAGTTACTTGGTAAATCATGTGAATGTTGAAAGAGTTTTGTTATTCATACTTATATAACTTTTCTTTCCACTCTTGGCAGAGGGGACCTTGCTTATTTTGATGGACTTAGTGAAACTATTCTTGCTGTGGGTCTTGTCAAGCCAAAACCTGGTAAGAAAGTAGAATATGGTGATGAGAGAGAGAAAAAAAGAATGTTTGTGTGTTATGACTTCAAATTAGAAGCTATATGTAAATGCTTTAAATGAGCTGGATTTTCTTTTGGATCCTTGTTCTTAGGTTACACTGCTTATAATTAAAATAATTTAGACATAAGATTTCTTCAATATAAGGGGAAAAAAATTTAAATTTTTAACCAGTAACTTTTTTTTTTAATCTGAAATATTTTAAATTGATTCCTCTTTCATTATGGTATCTAAAAGTTTTCATTTAAAGTTGTAGGGGGTTGGGAGTGTGGGGGGGAATTTGTAACAGAAAGCTTTGTAAGGGTTAATGTTGAAGAATTACCCATACATATGTTTTGCAAATAAAAAAATTTTTAAAAAAAATAATCAAGTTAATTGGAGGTGGCAATATTTTAGATTTCCAGTTTTTCAAATGTTTAAAAAAAATTTGTTAAATGTGCCATTGTTTCCAATGACTACATTGTTCTTTTGTGTTTTGATTCTTGGTCTTGAGATGAGATTCATAAATTCTTCAGTCATTTTACTTAATATCATTTAACCTATCTTCCTCCCAAATTCTTTTATACTTAGGAACAAATAACAAAATAAGTGCATAAGAATTTTATCTCACCTCCTTCATCTGCCCAAGGTGCTAATTATCATCAAAGTAACTATAATTTACCTGAAAGGAGTTTATTTTAAGGGGGGAAAAACCCAAAACCTTCCAAAAGAATTCTGACTTCAATATTTTAGAGATTGAAATCATTTTTATAGATCAATCATAATGTATGTTTACCATATGTGACTTTTCCTATAGATAGCTGCCAGGTAAATTTAATTTTTAAAAATACAAATTGTTTTAAAATTACCAGGAAATACCACATTTTTGTATTTGTAATCTTTGATATGCAATCCTCTTTTTCAATGTTTGTGATGGCAAGGATTCTCTCCCATTGTTTGCTTTTCAACTCTATGAGGTGGATTATTTGTGATCTCAAAATACTATAATTTTCAAACATTGTATGTTAGAAATAATACATATTTTAAGTCAAAACTAATATGAGATTTACTATATACCAAGTAGGTGTCCTGCATTTATTTTTTTTTAATTAAACCAATACTGTTCTTCCTTAAAAAAACCTCTCTTTATCTGTATTTTTTAAAAGGTATTTTTCAACCTCATGTAAGACATCTCTTGGTTCTGGCCACCCCTGTAGATATAGTGATTCTAGGACTCAGCTATGCTAATTTGCAAGCAGGTATGTGTATAGATTTACTGTGTCTTAAAATATTTCAAATGGTTTCATATTTTAGTTTGAAATCAATCTACCTGACTTATTAATTCTATTAGGTACTCAATAGGAAAAAGTATAGCATTTTTTCATAAGTTTGTATTACTACTAACCTAATTTCTCTATCTAACATGTACACATGCTGATTTGTACAGAGTTTAGTACTGAGTCATGGTCCAAGTCCTAATAATTGTTTTAGAAGCAAGATTTTGTGATTAAAACACACGTTTGAAAGAAAAGATCATTTTAGAAGTTTATTTTAGATGACCAATATACCAGTTGTACTTCTGTGTTTCTGTCCATTTAGCCCATCTCAAATTTTTTCCCAATTTGTCTGGTATGTCCTTAAAGATTTTTTCAAATGTCTTTAAATACTGTTTTACTCGAATAACAAGAACTAATAAAAAAAAAAAATTCTCATTCAACACCATAAAAATATTAACCTGCCTAG
>JAJPUD010000510.1:13481-62649 GCA_023553655.1 Myrmecobius fasciatus
AGACCCTTTGTATTCACTACCAACTGACAATACTTATCTTCTGACTATTACTTCTACGGATAATGGTAGAATTTTCTTGGCTGGAAAGGATGGCTGTTTATATGAAGTAGCATACCAAGTAAGTATCCAATTTGTAGGAAACTAGACATAATTGTCAATCTCTTAACGAAGGTGAGGGTAAGATTTTTGTGGGGGGGGATATTTTATTTTTAAAATTGTAGCAATCATGAAAATGAGAAATGTTCTAGAATTAATATTTTATATTAGAGAAAAAATATAGTAAGATGTGCTTAGGAAAGTTTCAGTTTGTTTTGGGTGGTAAAAGATAAAAATCTGTTGGACAGAAAAATTTTTGAAAATTAAATCTTTTATGAATGTGGATCACAACATAGTATTTTCATCTTTTTTGTTTGCTTATTTTTTTCTTCCTCACTTTTTCCCATTTTGAACTGATTTTTCTTGTGCAGCATGATAAATATGTATAGAAGAATTGCACATATTTAACCTTTGTTGGATTGTTTGTTGTCAGGGTGGGGATAATTTAGAACACAAAGTTTTGCAAGGGTGAATTTTGAAAAATAAAAATCTATTATTATTAAACAAAAAAAGAAATTGGCCAAGTCATTCCCTTTTCTAGGCCTTGGTTTCCTCATTTCTTGAATGGGGGTAGGGGCTTAGAGTAGATGGCCTCTAAAATCCTCTCTAGCTCTAAGGCTTATAAAGCATTTTACATATATTAATCATTGCATTAGATATAAACAGCAGTCCTCTGAAATGGCCCTACAACTTCTGATCTCCATTTTAAAGATGAAAAAACTAAAAATAAGAAGTTAAGTTACTTCTAAATGGTCACCCAGCTAATGTTAGATGCAGGTTGTAAACCTAGGGCTTACATATCCACAGGACAAGTAGTATTTTTCAGTGCTCCTTATTTAGAGCTACTTCTCAGTAGCTGGAAACCATTCTTTCTAGATGTTATTAGTATATAGAGATTCTCTTTAGAAATTCTAGGATTCAGCATGACTAATGTGGAAATATGTTTAATATGCTTCTGTTTATATAACTTACTGTTTGCATCTTGGGGTGGGAGCAGTGAAGGAAGGGAGGTAGAAAAATTTTAGATGTCAAAATTTTATAAAAGTGAATCTTGAAAACATAGAAATAAAGATGCAAAAAAGAGAATTATTTTAGCAAAAGGGAATTCTGCCCTATCACATTTTTCCTCTATTTTTTTCAAATCCATTGTCCTGGCTTTCTAAAGTCTTATGTTATTTTCCCAATTGGGGAAATATTTTTGATTTGTTAGCAGATATGGGAATCATTCTTTCAATGAATCCATAAACATTTATTAAGCTTCTGTTTACCAGACATTGTGCTAAGCATTAAAAGATACCATAAGAGGCAAAAGACAGACTCCCTCAAGGGGTTTATTGTCTTTCTGTCTAAATCCAAATTAGTTAACAATTATGATTCATCTTCAGTGATAGATTGCAGAAGTTGATTAAATAATATCTCTCCTTGTCTGATCTTTATTGATCTGGCAGAATCACAAAATGTTTGAATTAAGAGAAACTTAAAAGTTTATCTGGCCTACCCCATTCGTTTTAATCTGTTTTTCTTTTTATAAAAAGATTTTGGGGCAACTAGGTGGTGCAGTGGATAGAGCACCAGCCCTGAAGTCAGGAGGGCCTGAGTTCAAATCTGGCCTCAGACACTTAGCATTCCCTAGCTGTGTGACCCTGGGTAAGTCACTTAACCCCAGTTGTCTCAGCAAAAAATTAATAAATTAATTAAATTTAAAAAATTTATAGATGGCCCTTGTTTTTTTTGGATTATAATAATTTCCATCTCCATAGAATCCTTCCTTATAACAGAAAAAAAAAAGCTGACTACCACATAGAGGGAAGTGTTTCACATGTACTCTGAGAACAGTTTGGTCCATTCATTTAATTGGAATCTCTCCTATTACTGTTTTTATTTACATGTTATAGTCATAGATATTCTTCTAATTCTACATTATTTTCTTGGTTCATGTTTTCTGATGTTTTTCTGAATTCCTCCTACTTATTTTCTTTTTTTTTTTTTAAAGCTTTAAAATTGCAAAACATATGTATGGATAATTCTTCAACAATGACCCTTACAGAGCTTTCTGTTACAAATGTTTCCCCGTCCCCACCCTTCCCTACATGGCAGGAATTCCACTACATGTTAATTATGTTAAAATATTTGACATCGAATTTGATATCGAATATATGTATGAATTCGATATTTGATATCGAATATATGTATGCATATTTCCACACTTATCTTGCTGTGCAAGAAAAATCGTGTCTACAAGAAAAAAATCTGGGAAAGGAAACAGTGCAAGCAAACATCAGTAGAGAGCGTGAAAATGTAATGTTTTTGTCCACATTTCATATCCCTCTTTCTGGGTGTATATGGCCTTCTTCACTGACCAGTTGGAACTGGTTTGAAGCATTTCATTGTCAAAGAGAGCCATGTCCATCAGAATTGATCATCATATAGTATTGTTGTTGCCATGCATAATGATCTCCTGGTTCTGCTCATTTCACTCAGCATCAGTTCATGCAAGTCTCTCCAGGTCTCTCTGAAATCATCCTGCTGATCATTTCTTATAGAACAATAATATTCCATAACATTCATATACCATAATTTATTCAGTCATTCTCCAATTGATGGGCATCCATTCAGTTTCCAGTTTCTAGCCACTACAAAAAGGGCTGCCACAAACATTCTTGCACATGTGGGGCCCTTTCCCTCCTCTAAGATCTCTTTGGGATATAAGCCCAACAAAAACACTGCTGGGTCAAAGGATATGCACAGTTTGATAACTTTTTGGGCATAGTTCCAAATTGCTCTCCAGAATGATTGGATCCATTCCCAGTTCCACCAACAATGTATCAGTGTCCCAGTTTTCCCACATCCCCTCCAACATTTGTCATTATCTTTTCCTTTCATTTTAGCCAATCTGACAAGTGTGTAATGGTATCTCAGAGTTGTCTTAATTTGCATTTCTCTAATCAATCTACTTATTATTTTCTAATGATACAATCACTGTTATCTTGATATACTATTTGTTCAGTTCCCCAGTTTGATGGGAATCTACGTTTCTAATTTTTTGCTATTGTAAAAAGTTCTAGTGTGAATATTTTTCTATTAAATATAGATATTTCTTTCTCTGACTTTCCATCAGGTATATGCTCATCAGAATTGGAGGATATAAACAGTTTAGTGATTTTTCTAATTTCAAATTATATCTAGCATAGTTAGTTGGACTAATTCACAGCTTCACCAATATGTTTTTAGTGTGCTTGGCTTTCTGAATTCCATCCAACATTAACTGTTTCTTCCTTTTCTCACAGCTTGCTAGATTGCATATAAGGTGTAAGTTCAAAGTTATTTTAATTTGCCTTTTCTTTAAGGAAGAAGAAAAAAAAAGGAAAGTGATTCAATGCAATGAAAAATTCTGTATGATAATGTATATATTGTTCCATTTGTGGGCACGTTCCCTCCCTAGCCTCCCAAATCTTTAAAAGGAGTGTGCATATAGGAGATGGGGTAGTATCTACACATCTCTTTGGATCCTAATTTCATCTTTGTAATTTGCAACATTTGGGGGTTGATGATTCTGTCCACTTAATATTGTTCTAGCCATTGTATACATTGTTTTCTTGCATCTTCTTCACTTTTTTTCATTTCATGTAAATCTTTTTTGTGCTTTTCTCTATTCATTGTTTTTGTTTTACAGCGCATAATGCTATCACATTCACATACCACAGTTCAGTCATACTCCAGTGGATGGGCATATCTATCCACTTTGTTTTTATTTCTTTTCTATGATTAAAAAGTACTGCTATAAAAAGTTTGGTGCATATAGAATCTTTTTTTTTTTAATCAGTGACCTTGGTATAAATGCCTGGCAGTGAAATTCTAGATCAACGTGTATGAACATTTTAATTACTTTATTAACACACTTCCAAATTGCTTTCCAGAATAGTTGTGCTAATTCACATGTCCAAAACATTGTTGCATTTAAAACAAAACAAAACTTGTGGTTTATATCTTTTTACTATTTATCCTTGCTACTTATTGAAGGATAGTTTTTGGCCTTATGTAATTGTATCGACTTGCTATATAGTTTGGATACCAAACTATTAATGAGAGGTATTTGATACTAAATATTTCTGCTTATTTCACACTAGCAGAATTGTGTCGTCTATCAAAAGCTTTTGATTAGAAAATTTAAATAGTCTCTTTCATCTTTTAAAAAATCTCTTCTTTCTCTTTAATGCTTAAGAGTTCTCCCACTAACTATATATGTGAAAGATGCTTCATTTTTTGTTTTGTTTTGTTTTCTCTGATTTTTTCTTTATTATTAAAACTTTTTATTTGCATAGCATATTTATGGGTAGTTCCTCAACATTGACCCCTTACAAAGCTTTCCATTACAAATTTTTCCCCCCTAGTTCCCTCCACTTCCCGAGATGGCAAGAAGTCCACTACATGTTAATTATATTAACATATTTGACAAGTCAAATATATGTATACAAATTTCCATATTTTTCTTGCTGTGCAAGAACAATTTTATCTACATGAACAAAAAAAAAATCTGAGAAAGGAAACCCAATGCAAGCAAACATCAATAGAGAGCTTGAAAATACTATGTTGTAGTCCACATCTCATATCCCTCTTTCTGGGTGTATATGGCCTTTACTGAACAATTGGAACTGGTTTGAAACATTTCATTGTTGAAGAGGTGCTTCATTTTTACAGAAGTATTGGAGACAAAAAATGAACCTCTATTTAGTGTAATAAGTAGAACCCAGATCCATTCATGCTTTTTATATTGCATTGCATGATTTCCTCACAGAAAACTACACTAGGAAGTTATGGAAAATAATCATAATCAAATGGTTCAGAATTGTGACAATTTTTTACAGTGTTGATCTTGAATAATATTGCTTGACTAAAATTTTTATTTATTTTATTTTATTTATTTTTTTATTTTTTTGCTGAGGCAATTGGGGTTAAGTGAGTTGCCCAGGGACATACATCTAGGAAATGTTAAGTATCTGAGGCCAGATTTGAACTCGGGTCCTCCTGACTTCAGGGATGGTGCTCTATCCATTGTGCCACTTAGCTGCCCCTGACTAAAATTTTTCAAAGTATAAACACATATGCAGTTTTCTCCATAATACTTGTATAAACATGCAGTTTTCTCCACAATACTTCTTTATTTGAAAAACTCTGCTTTGCCCAAAATGTCTTAATGTGTTTTTTTAAGTATTGTTGGCTTATTTTCTATGTAATAATAACTTCCTTGGGGTATAAATTCATTAACAGGCTTTCACAATACTAAGAATTATGGAAAATTTTAAGTTTTTTTTTTTAATCTAAATTATTTTTCAAGATGGTTGAAAATATGGTGGTCTGATCCCACCCCCAGTTAGTGTTTCCCCATCAAAACAATCTTGATTTTATTTTGTTTATGCTTTTCTGTGTACGTGTTTTTCTTCTTTCCCTGTTCTTAACTCTCTGAGATTTTGCAGTAGGGAATGTGTTCCTTGTTCCCTATGTTTCTCATAACAAGGAATTTCTCCATCACCATTTCTAAAGCACAGACCTCTGGCGAAGCAAACTGCTACTGCTATGATTGAGTCTTTTTTAAAAGAATTCATGTGATGTGCAAGAATGTTTGTGGCAGCCCTTTTTGTAGTGGCTAGAAACTGGAAATTGAATAGATGCCCTTCAATTGGAGAATGGCTGAATAAATTATGGTATATGAATATTATGGAATACTATTGTTCTGTAAGAAATGACCAGCAAGATGATTTCAGAGAGGCCTGGAGAGACTTACATGAACTGATGCTGAGTGAAATGAGCAGAACCAGGAGATCATTATACACGGCAACAACAGTACTATATGATGATCAATTCTGATGGACATGGCTCTCTTCAACAATGAAATGTTTCAAACCACCTCCAGTTGTTCACTGAAGAAAGCCATATACACCCAGAGAGAGGGATGTGAAATGTGGACCACAACATAACATTCTCATACTCCTTGATTGATGTTTGCTTACATTGTTTTTCCTTTATCTGATATATCGTTTGTGTAGATGAGATTTTTCTTGCACAACAATGATAAGTTTGGAAATATGTATACATATATTCGACTTGCCAATATTTTAACATAATTAACATGTAGTGGATATCCTGCCATCTAGGGGAGGGGTGGGGAGTTGGGGGGAAAAATTTGTAATGGAAAGCTATGTTATTGGTTGAAGGGTTATTGTTGAAGAATTACCCACACATATGTTATGCAAATAAAATAAAATTAAAAAAAAAAGAATTCATGTGAAATGGAGGTAGTTATGAATTTATAAATTTATAAAATAAAATTGTTGTGGGTTTTTAATAACTATATCTATCTATATCCTTTTCCTTATTGCTTGGTTGAGAATTTTCAAGAAAATATAAAAATTGGTTTAACATTACAAAGCATTTCCATATCAACATTTCCCAAGAAAAATAAGGGTGATCCATATGAGCAAACAGCTGTTCTTTCACTAAGTTTTAATGACATTCTATAGCTTTTAGTTTTTAACTGTTCTGTAATCATTGACATTTTATGGAAGTGGTAAGCAGTTTTTTTTTGTTTTTTGTTTTTTTTTTGTCCTTAATTTTTTTTTTAATTAAAACTTTTTATTTGCAAAACATATTTTTGGGAAATTCTTCAACATTAACGCTTACAAAGCTTTCTGTTACACATTTTTTCCCCCCTACTCCCCACCCCACCCTAGATGGCAGGATATTCACTACATGTTAATTATGTTAAAGTACTTGTCAAATCGAATATATGTATACATATTTCCACACTGTGATAAGCAGTTTAAATTAAATAATTACTGTAAAGAGTTAACACAGAATTACAATCTTTTCTATTCTAGGCAGAAGCTGGCTGGTTTTGCCAGAGGTGCAGAAAGATAAATCACTCAAAGAGTTCCCTTTCTTTCCTTATTCCATCTTTGCTGCAATTTACATTCTCAGAAGATGGTAAGAAATTATTAGTCATCGATGTTATAGCTCTACTTAGAACAGTAATGTTTTTTGGGCAAATCCTCATCCTTAAATGAAAAACTATTATTTTACATTGATTTTGCTAACATAGCTGCTAGTATTGTGGAAATTCTTTACACAAAAAATTTTTTTTAGGAAAAAATTGATTTAGAACTGAGCTTTTTATAAAATACCTTCATGTTAAGTAAATGAAATTCACCTCTATGTAGTAGTAAATCAGTATATTTATGGAAATTTTCAGCTGTCTTCATGGATAAGAAATGAATAAAAACCAAGAAAAATACAAGTCATCTAAAGCTTACTATACATAGTACTTTATATTTATGTGGGGCTTGAATTTTTTTCTAAAACATTTTCTGTCTTTTTTCATCAGCTTATACCTAATAAAAACCTTCCTTTGTAAAGTTCTCCTTTAAATAACTTGTAATTTTTGATACTCAGTATTGGGAAGAAGGCTCCAAAGTTTAGAGGTGTGGTACAGCAAAGTTACCTTGTTTTAAATGGCTTGTGTTCAATTTTGGTTTGTGTTTTTTTTCCCCGCAAACTTAGATCCCATTTTACAAATTGCAATCGACAATTCCAGGAATATCTTATACACTCGCTCAGAAAAAGGTGTGATACAGGTAATTTAAAATATCTAATTAAGAGAAGATAAAAGAAAAGGTTTCCTTTCTCCTTAGTAGAAATTACTGGATCCTTAATAGGATATTGGTGAATTTCTAGAGCCATTTGTTCTTTAAAAAGATATTCCCAAACTATTTGTTAGAATTCCTTTAATGTAACTACTTTGTCCTTTCTTTTTCCATCCTTACTTGAAAAATAAATAAACTTAGTAATGTGTGTGTGCGTGTGTGCATTAGTGTGCCTTTTTTTTCTTTTTCTTTGGAAGAAGGAATTATTTGAGCATAATTATGTAATTACAGGTTTATGATTTGGGCCAAGATGGAAGAGGGCTAAGCAGAGTTGCTTCTGTGTCACAGAATGCTATTGTTTGTGCTGCTGGAAACATTGCAAGGTAATTGAAAAAAATGAATATTAAGTACTTCAGTTTCAGGTATATCTGTATGTCCTATTAATTTATCAAGATTAATAAATGATATTGAGTGGTATCTCTCTAATTAAAAAATTCATGAATTAAAATTGGGATTACACTTTCATTTCTAAAAGAATATTGGCTACCTATTCCAGCTCTTAAAAGAATTTGCTAAGCTGTGTTTTTTTATGAATTTGCTTCTTGTTCTTTCCTAATGTTAGCCTATGGCTTCTTGTTCTTAAGAAAGTTAATCTCTTTATAGTGATACATTTTCTTTTGTTCTTCTCTTAGGACTGATTTCTAATAATGACATTATTAAGTCAAAGGATTTTATCATCTTTTGTATCTTTTCCCAGATTGTTTCCTAAAAAGATTCTACTAGTTTGTAATTCTACCAATTGTGAATGAATATAGCTTTTTTTCAGCAATCCCACCAGCATTGCAGTTTTATTGTATTTAATTATTTTTGCCTGTTTGACGTGTGAATTTTTCTTAATGTTATGTTCATTTACATCTCTCTGAAAGTGAGATTAAACTTTTTTTTTTCAAAATTATTAACAATTTATGCTATCTTTTTCAAAAATTTTTTCATTTTATTTGACTCTTTACCATGGAATAGGAATTAACTTTGCTCATATCCAACTGCCTCATTTCAAGTTCTTTATACGTTGTCTTTATTTGTCATAAATATTTTTCCCATAATTGCCATGTTTTTCCTGTATTTTTGCCATTTCCCATATATATTTTTTTCTTATTATTTTACTTTTTAAAAATTGTTACACAGAAATTTGCCATTTTAATGTAATAAAGCACTTCTAGAGAATCAGCATGGCATAGTAGATAGAGCTTTAGCCTTGGAATCAGGGTAAAAAGACCTTTCTTTGTTCAATTCATACTTCTGATGCATTGGTCTGTATGACTCTAAGTGAATCATTTGTTGCTTAGTGCTCTAGACAGAGGAGGTTTTTGCAGAACACAGGCTACCAGAACATTAATACAAGGAGTTTCCGTAGGAATTCCCTACACCCAAAAAACCCTAAGTCTGCTACAAAAAAATAACCATTTTAATTTTGTTCCTAATAATTATATTAGTGAAATACCCAAAAAAAATCATCTCCTCTCCCTAATTGAGGTAAATATGTTAATCTGTTTTCTTCCATCCTTTAAAAAAATTGTTTAATTTGAACTTATGATCAAACTGGGATTCATGAAAGTATATAATTCATAATATATTGTGTATAATGTTAACCTAAACCATTTACCCCCTAAATTATTAAAGTTTTCTCATATAAATTTGTTTAAAAATAGCTTTTTAAAAAACCATTCTTTTAGTTTATCAGCTGCTTAATTGTTTGTGTGTGACTGGAAGTCTGGTATTTTGCCCTTTACCAGATGGTTTTGATGATAATAACTTTATAGTATGTTTCAAAGCCTTCAAGTGCAAGAAAACCTTTTTCAGCTTTTTTTTCTCAATTCAGTATGTACTTTGATATCCTACTTCATTTTTTTAATAGAAATTTCATTTTAACTCTATGAAAAAAACTTTTTTGAGTATTTTGATTGGGATTCATTAAATATTTAAGTTTATTTTGGGAGTATTGACTAACTCCTGAGAATTAGATATTCTTTCATTTGTTAGATCTTCCATTATTTTGTTCATTTTAGCTAGTTTTGCTACATATTATTAGATCTGTAGTTTACTATACCTTCCAGTATATTTTATCATTAAATTTAGCATTTTCACAGCAAGTTAAAACTTAAAAGATGGAAGAAATCTGCCTTATCAGAGTTTGTGTTCTAAATTACACTGATTTTTTAAATTTGTGAGAATTTGGTGTGTATGGGGGGGATGGAGAATAAGTATTATTTACATTTGATATTGTTAGATGTACTATTAATCAAATCCAAAATTCCCCCCCCCTTAATTTCTCATGCCACCACAATTATCCATAAGTTAAGCAGATCTATTTATCATGTGTATATTTTAGTTTAATTCTGAAGTAAGCATTAGTTTTTGTTACTACCTATTGGTTATCTTTAAATAACAATGTGAATGCTATTTGTGAATTAATTTTATATCCTGTGACCTTGCTAAAGTAATTTTTTAGTTTAGACAATATATTTTCTGGTTATACCATTAAGTCATTTATTGATAATGATAATTTCACCTTTTGATTTCCAATGCAAATTCTTACAATGTCTTTTTCCCTGTTTTGCTGCAATTGCTATTTACATTTCACATAATATGTTAAATAAGTGATATAAGTGAACATCCTTATTTTACCTCTTTCTAATGGGAATATTCCTAATATTTCCTTATTATTTACTCTTTTAGCTCTTGAGTGTTTAAGAAGTTTGGTTGGGATATGTTCAACTGTGTAAAAATGTTGTAAAAATATTCCCTATTATAACTTACTCCACATTTCCTAACACCATGAATTTTTTTTTTAATTGTTTTTAGGACCATAGATCGTTCTGTTTTTAAGCCAATTGTCCAGATAGCAGTGATTGAAAATTCAGAATCCATAGACTGTCATTTATTGGCAATCACGCATGCAGGTATGTTTCAGTCATCAGATGAAAAAACAAGACTTATTTTCTGCTTCTGTCATGCATCATTGTATAACATTAAATCACTGTTCATTTTAGAGTTAGAAGAAACCTTCAGTCTAAACTCTTCATAAGTATAAAGAAAAGCAAAAAGAAGGCAGGCACAGAGCATATATATTCCTTCAAACAAAACTTTCTTTTTCAAGATTTATTTTGAGTGGATGGAAGAACCAGTCAGTTGACAAAATTATTGATTACTTTGTGCCAGGCATTGTACTTGTACGTAAAGTTGTAGATAGCTATAAAGACCTTATTCTAGGAGTGTTTGGTCAAGTATTGGAAACCAGAGGTTCTAAGAGTCTAGAGAAGCTGAGAACTTAGAAAAGTTAAGGAAATTTTGTAAGATTTTGTAATTCATTAGTAGCAAGGACAGAGTTAAAAGCTGTTCACATCTCAGTAGAAATTTTGGCTTTGCATGTGTATCACTAGCAGGCATTTTAATTCCTTAATTATCAGTGACCAGTTTTTTTATTTTCCCATGTGGCTAGGTGTGAGATTATATTTCAGCACGTGCCCATTTAGACAGCCATTTGCAAGGCCCAGTACATTGATACTAGTTCATGTCCGCTTACCTCCTGGATTCTCAGCTTCTTCAACTGTGGAAAAACCATCAAAGGTTCATAGAGCCCTTTATAGCAAAGGTAAATGCTTTTTTTGTTTTATCTTTTCATAATATAGATTCTAAGATAGAATTGAATCTTAATTAGAATTGTTTCAATTATCCAGTAGTATGCACACTCATACCATTGTTTGATATTACTGTCACTTTTCATAGCGACACTTTTCTATTTTCTATTTTATTACTTAATATGATGTTAATTATTTTAAATCATTCTAAAAGTTCAAATTTTTAACTATTGGAAATGAAAGTTTTATGAAGTCATCACAAATTTTGATCAAATTACTTATACCTGCTTATTATTAGACCAATAGTTTATTATATTGTCTAGAATTTTTACAAAGATATTTAGCATTTCTCTAGTATTTTTTCCTTTAAAAATAAATGATGAAAAAATCAAAATCTCTCACTTTGAATTTATACTCCAAATTAACTTTTTAAAACATGAAATATTTGCTTTTGCATTTGCATTGCTTTGCGTACTGTCAATCAGCTTCCAATTTTTTTCTGTTTATATATGATAGGATTTCTTAATGATATATGTGTAAATTATTTGCTTTCAGGGATTTCAGTGGACTCATCCACTAATACCAACAGTATTAAGCCACCAACAGTAAAGTCAGCTAAGGAGGAAAGGGGGTTCAGTACAGAGAAGTACTTGATTAAGCATGTGTCTTTGACTGTTTTCCAAAGCCAAATAGCAAGTTTAAATTTTTTGTTTACCTATTTTTAAAAACATTTGTTCTTTTGCTCACAGGTAATGTAGAATTTAATGTGTACTTTCAGTTTGTGTTTTGCCACTGTTTTAGAATTGACCCTAACACTTTATGTAATACTGAATATTGGACAAAAAAATGTAACTATTCTTTTAAATACATTTTTTCCTTTAAGACAATATGAATTAAATTTGAACTAATTATTATTTGTTTGAATTTTACATTGATTAATTATAGAAAAAATGAATTTTAGGTTAATTAATTTTTAGAATTAACAAATAACATTGGTTACCCATATCATTTGGCTTAGTGTATATAGTCATATTTATGCCACTTTTATGCATTTTAGGTATTTTACTGATGGCAGCCTCAGAAAATGAAGATAATGACATTTTGTGGTGTGTCAACCATGACACCTTTCCATTCCAAAAGCCAATGATGGAAACCCAGGTAAGTCATCCTGAGTACTCTGGAAGATTTTAACTAAAATTTAAATACAAGCATTTTAAAAAATGTAAATATATTCCTGTAAGGAAAACGGGAAATTGTATTTTAGTTTGGGTGGGGTTAGTTTTGTTTTGTTTTGTTTTGTTTGTTTTTGTTTGTTTGTTTGTTTGTTTTTGCTTCTAATTATCTGGTAATATGAAATTGTATTAGAAAAAATGAAATTGAACAGTGTCCATTCTTATAGTTCTTTGCAAATCATTATCAATGCTGTATTTGCAGTAGATTTTATATAAAATTTTATATAAAATTTCATATGATAGGAATGAAGCTAGGTAAAAATATCCTGCATTTAATCCCAGATTCCTTCCTTGAAATATTTTTGTTTCTTAGTAAATTTTCTTTTTTTTTTAATCTCTGGAGACTCAGTGTTTTGTGGGTCAGTCTTAACTTCATAAGGCAATTTCTGGGGTTTAAATTGTTTTGGGATTATCTGAGATGTCTTGCCTAAGTTGAACATCACTGGATTTGGACATAGATTAAACTATGTAACCATTCTGGGCATTAGTTTCCTCATGTGACATTAGGATTTCATACTAGAAGATCTTTGGGGTCCTCTTTCCTTTCCTAAGTATAAGGTCCCATTAGTCTTCAGGGTTTGATTAAGCAGATACTGTGTGTTATACACTGATGATACACAAAGAATTTTTTCTTTAATTTTTGAATTTTGAATTTTACATTCTGTTAAGGGAGCTGGCAAGTTCAGGTATGTTTTTCAGGAGCTAGGCCCCTAGACATCTGAAGGGATTAAAAAGGTGGGACTTAAGCTTTGTGTGGAGGGAGTACACTCCAGGTTTTAGTGACACCCTGTGTGAAGACACTAACTAAGGATTTGATGGAAGGTTGTGTAAGGAGCAGAGAAGGCCATTTTGCATGTATTACATCGTGTGTGTGAAAGGGTATAATGCATTATGAAGCTAGAAAATTTGGTTGAAGCAAGGCCATGAAAAAGTAAAAAGCTCAGAAGAAATTATGTTTGATCTCAGATAGGAAACCTGGAGTTGATTGAGCAGAGAAGTGATATGATCAGATCCGCGCTTAAGGAAAATCATTTTAGCAATTGTATGGAGAATAACCTGAAGTGGAGTGGGACCCTATAGCAGTTGCAATAGTCTGGGGAAATAGTGATAAGGGTCCAATCTAAGGTGGAAGTTTTAGAAATAGAAATATTATTTTGTGAATATTTCTTGGAGGAGAAAGAAGAAATGGAGAAATTTATTATGAACAAAAACTTTTTAGTGGTAATCCAGAAATAGTCATTTGCACATAAGCCAGATATAGACATTAAATTCTCTGAATTGATCATTATCTAGGAGTGGGATATACTTTGGAAGTTCCAAAAATACTACTGCCTTTGCCTTTTTGACCATAAGAAATATGATTGAATTGGGGAAAGCACTGAAAATTGTTAAAATAGGAAATTGAATAATAATGTCTAAAATGTGTTTAAGGCTATCATGTTTATTAAATTATCTTTCTGTTCATAGAATAGAAAAGTAATTTTCCTAAAAGCTCTTAACATACAGTCACTCCTGAAAATGATTTTTTTTTTTAATAAATAGATGACAACACGTGTTGATGGTCATTCTTGGGCTCTCTCTGCAATAGATGAGTTGAAAATTGATAAGATAATAACTCCTTTAAATAAGGATCATATTCCAATAACAGATTCACCAGTTGTTGTACAGCAACATATGTTACCCCCAAAGAAATTTGTCCTGCTTTCTGCTCAGGTAAGTGTATGCATTTCATATTAAAAGAGAGTTAAGATCAACTGGATGATTTTAGAAAACCCTGGAGAGACTTACATGAATTGATGCTAAGTGAAGTGAGCAGAACTAGGAGATCATTATACACAGCAACGGCAAGATTATATGTTGATCAATTTTGATGGATGTGGCTCTTTTCAACAATGAGATGATTCAGGCCAGTTCCAATGGTCTTGTGATGGAGAGAGCCATCTGCATCCAGAGAGAATACTGTGGGGACTTAATGTGGATCACAACATAATTTTCATTCTTTTTGTTGTTTGCTTGCATTTTGTTTTCTTTTCTCTTTTTTTTTCCCTTTTTGATCTGATTGTGTGTGTGTGTCTGTCTGTCTCTCTGTACACATGCATGCTCGAAGCATGATAATTGTGGAAATAATGTATAAAAGAATTGCATAAGTTTAACATATAGTGGACTAAAAGTAAGAGGAAAATAGTAGTTAAATATCTCTTTGAAACGATAGACTTTAATAAACTGTCATTTAGCATACCATTATCTTGGGTTGATAAGCATAATTATTTTCCCTAGTAAAATCTTGGTGAAGTATTATAATTTTTATATAACTTAATGGAGTTATAATTTATATGAGATCAAATAATCTGGTAATGTGGATCTTAGAAGAATAACAGTTTTCTGAAATAATATGCTTTGTCATTCAGTATTTTGAAATAATATAAGACACCATACCATATGGAAACAAGTTTTTGTACAAACAAAATGAATGCAGACAAGATTAGAAGGGTAGCAGTAAACTGGGAAAATATTTTTACATCCAAAGGTTCTGATAAAGGCCTCATTTCTAAAATATATAGAGAATTGACTCAAATATATAAGAATTCAAGCCATTCTCCAATTGACAAATGGTCAAAAGATATGAACAGACAATTTTCAGACGAAGAAATTGAAACTTTTTCCGGTCACATGAAAAGGTGCTCCAAGTCACTATTGATCAGAGAAATGCAAATTAAGACAACTCTGAGATACCACTACATACCATATGGACTCCATTTCTAAGAACAGCTAGTCAAAAAAATAATCGGTATTATTATTAGCATTTTTAGCAATGTTTTCTTTTGAAATATATGACTATAGATCAAGTGCTATGTTTGATATTGCAATATTAATAACTTCTCTGGGAATGTGTGAGAATTTTGTTTTTTACAACCGCATGAGTTCTGTACCATTTGCATCTTTGTCTTAGTGGTGGAGCATTATTTGATTTATTGCTTATTATTCTGTAGTTGCAATATTTGTGCTCATTAATTTCTTCATTTTTTTTCCTTAGGGGAGTCTTATGTTTCACAAACTTAGACCTGTGGATCAACTGAGGCATCTCCTTGTTAGTAATTTGGGGGGAGATGGAGAAGATATTGAAAGATTCTTCAAATTGCATCAGGTGAATATTTGTTACATCTTGTAACATCTTGTGCATCATAGGAGAGGGTCTAATTTTTTCGTATAATCCAAGTAGCTAATAGGTAGTGGTAGTTTTTTTACTTCGTGTTTATTAGTTATATGACTTGAAATTTCATCTTAAATAATAAATCCAAGTATGTCTCTTTGGTTTAAACTTCTCTTATTAAAAAAAATGAGGAATCCCATGATGTTGAACAATAACAAAGATAACCTATTTCATCCTTTGATCTTTATATAATTTTTTAAAATTTCTTTTGTATCTCCAATTTTGTCTTTCCATACTGATATTTGGGAACAGAACTGTACATTAGGCTCTTTATTGTGGTCTATTCTGATTTTTCTTGTGGATGAACTTAACAAATATACTTTAACCCATATTGTAGCAAACTAGGGTTTTTTATTTTATTTTAAATGGTTATTTTAATGCATTTTAAATGGTAGATGCAACTTTTTCTGTTTCATTTGACCTTTTAAAAACTAAAACATATAATATACTTTTCCCTGTTGCTGGGGGAAAAAATAACACACAATGAGAAAGCTATCAGTTGCTTTTAAAAAACAGAACTATAACTCAGAATACACCAAAATAGCTCTTAAAGTTAAATACTAGGGAGGGCCTCATGCCACAATACAGTACTCTTTTCTGAGTAGGATATTAAGTGGGAGATGTCTTTAAATGAAGGAAGTTGGATTAAACTAGGGAATAAACTAGAACTATTAATAAAGAAGTTTATAGTATAACGTTATGTGATATGTTTTTATATTAATAATAAAATATTTTAATATTTGCAGTATTTATGAATGTTAGTATTTCCTTTAGGAGGACCAGGCTTGTGCAACTTGCCTTATCCTGGCTTGCTCCACTTCCGCCTGTGATAGAGAGGTATCTGCTTGGGCAACTCGTGCATTTTTCAGGTATATAGATAAATGTTCATTTTATCTGTACTATATTGTTTCAGCTGTATTTCTGAATCTTGGAATTGTAATTTTTAATATAAAATAATTTTGGAAAAAGACCAGCATCTGGCCTAATTTCAAATTTAGATTGTTAATGAAGTTGAATGTCAATCAGTATATTGTAAAAGAGATTTGTGCCATTCACCTCCTTTAGAGATGCTAAATGGATAAGAGAACAAAATTGCCCTTGATCAAAGACCATTGAAGTTAAACAAATCACATTAATGTAGCCTCTTTGAAAATAATAAATGGTAGTGTGTACTCCCTTTCTTGTCTCCTCCTATCCCAAACCTCAGGTATCACTATATGTTTCATCCTACTCTTTTTCTGCCTCACCATTTTCTCTCTGTCTTTTATTTCTTAGTGTTCTGGTAAGATTTTGTGAACTTAGTTTGTTAAATCCGTTACAAATTACAGATTACATTAGGACAAATAACTTCATAGACTTTAAAACCAAAGGATTCAGTTTGAAACTAGATCTTTCTATTTACCACTGGAATGACAATGAGCAAGTTATTTGACTTCTCTGAACCATAGTTTCCTCATTTGTAATTGAAGGAGGCTAGATTGACTAATACTATTCCTATCCTAATTCCCATTACCTTTCTTTTTCTGAGTAACCTTAAGATATTAAATCCCCCAATAAAATGTTAACAAGGAAGAATTAAATTGACTCCGCTTGATTTCTGAGAGCACTGACTAGAAATTACAAAGAAATGGATTTTACTTCAGAGAGAGGGAGAGACACAGAAAAAGCATGCGTGTGTGTGTGTATAACAATTAGAGATATCCAAAAATATAATGGACTGCTTTTGAAATGGGGACAATAGGAATTTTTTTTCTCTGTATCCTAAAATCATTTGGACACTTAAGGCTTACTTTTCAATCATTATATTGGGGATTCATGCTTAAAGTAGAAGTTGAAATAAATGTCTTCCCTTTCAATTCTTAAGCTTCTACTATTTTATACTATTTACACTGTGATAAGTCAAATTTTAGTGACAGCAAAGGACTTTGAATAGTTCAGAAAAATTATTCTTTCCTATAAATGTTTTCTCTGAAATGTCATTTTTAGAAATACTATATTATGATTTTAGAAATAAAAGGAAATGATTTTAGAAATAAAAACAAAAGACAGCCATATGTAGAAATTACAATGCTATTTTGAGAAGTCTGTAATGAGCATATAGTTGATATAATTTTAAGAAATATATTTCAGTATAGTACATTTGCCTCAAACATTTTGAATCTAACATGGCTTCTGAATAGTATATATATATTCAATGAATTAACTCAGGATTTGTCTGTTAAAACAGGTATGGTGGAGAGGCACAGATGCGATTTCCATCAGCTCTTCCTCCTCCAAGTAATGTTGGACCCATCTTGGGGTCTCCTGTTTATCCTAGTGAGTATGAAGTCTTGGAATAAAACTGTTTTAGTTTTTATTTGATTTTGGTAAACTTAGTAACCTTTTCCACAATATTTTTTAAACATTGAAAAAACAATTCTGTCTTAATCATTGCTTGTTTTTTACAGAAAAACATACATATCTGTTGTCACCTTGTTTTGTAAATTTCATAAGATGTTGGCATCATTTCCAAAAACATGGTTCCCTGACAACTAAAACTTTGCATTAGCATTCCAGAAAAGTGAGAATTCTGAGAAAGCTGCATAATGTTCATGAATTATTTTTGTCTCTGATAGATCCCAAGTGGAGTATTCAGCTTCCCTGGGCTCAGTCCTTCCTGTCAGTGAGGATATGGTACTCACAGGCCCTTTGGGCTTAAGGAGTACTTTCTCCCTTGTAGAATCTATTTCAAAAGGTTTTTATGTTCCTTTACAAATACATTCTGATTTTTATTTTTAGGTTCCCCTATGCCTGTCAGTAGTCCATATCCTAATCCATCCTTTTTAGGAACACCACCTCCAGGTATTTTACTTTGTCTTTTTTAGCCTTAAAATCAAGCTGAAATCTACCCTAACGATCCTTTGGTTAATTTACATTTTTGTCTCTCATAGGCATTAGCAGTGAAAATTCTCTTCCTTAAAATTCTCTTATTATTATAATTTAATTTTCAGATATTCAGGAAATGAATTAACATAGACTAATTGGCACAAGGGACATCACAGCTGCCATTACCACAGGGCAATAATGGAGATCAATTTGACAGAACTCCTTGGTGTGACTCATGGCAAATCCCTTATTTGGGTGGTGAACAAGTTCTGAAATAGCTCTTAATTAGCCATATTCCAGACTGAAAGAAAAGTGAAGCCATTATCAGTTTTTCTTTACCTGAACCTAGCATTCTTCTCAAGACATTTGGACTTGAGTTAGTTAAAGAAAAGCAAATCAAATATTTACTTAATTATGTCATGAGCATTAGGGAAAACATTTATCATTGAAAGGTTGCAAATTTTTAAAAGGATTTACATGTATCCTAGGTGTGCATTCTCCTGCCATGTCAACACCAATGTATCTTACTGGAAGCCAGGTGTCTCAGTCTACTACAAATGTTGGTTGTATGACTGGGCCAGAAATGGTATATTCTGGCAAACACAATGGTATCTGCATTTACTTCTCTCGAATTATGGGGTAAGTTATTTAAGGAAAACACATTATTTGAATTAGCAATATGATGTTTTCTTCATTATAACTTATAACACGTGTTTTATTTTGTTTATTCTTTTAATAATAAATTTTATTTAAACAAAACAGAAAATAAAATCCCTGGAAACAACTAAGCAAAAGAAAAAAGGGGGAGGGCAGGCATTGTAAGTGATTTTGTACATGCCATGCTCCTTTGGGTTTTTAAAAACAATTTATTCAAATAAAGGGAGGCTTTGCATTACAAGGTATCACCAGCCTCCATTATATGTTTTTAAAGTATTTACTGATAAATGTTTTTACATTTGTTTTCTTTTCTGTAAATCTCCCCTCCTGTTCTCAGCAAGTCATCCCTTATAAAGAGAGAATAAGAAAATAAGAAAAACAAGTCAGCCCAGACAACTTATATCAACTAAATTCTGCATCTTTTGCAATATTATACACCCAGTGTGTGCAAAAAAAGAATGGGAGGTGCATTATCTAAACTCTTTTCCAGGGCTAGGTTTGATTATTATAATTAGTTTTATTTCATTTTAAAAATTGTTGTAGTTATATGTTTTTCCTAGTTCTGCTTATCTCCACCTAGGTCAACTTAAGTAACTACTTCCCTGACATCTTCACATATTTTATCAGAATGATTTGCAGAGTGTCTTTTAGCAGATACTTGTGTAAAATGCAATATACATTATTTTCTCAACAAGTTTAATAGATGAAGTAAGTTTGATTTTTTTGAGGTGTCATATATAAAAGCAGCTGATTTCTTCAGCATTGTGTGTTTTAAATTGATGAGCTAAATGAAGGTCATTAATGATATGTAGAATTTTTTTATTGAGTCAGTATAATAGTTAATTAAAATATTCTCCTGTTTCAGAAATATTTGGGATGCAAGTTTAGTTGTGGAGAGAGTATTCAAGAGTGGCAGCAGAGAGATTATTGCAGTAAGTGTGGGGTGCTGACTTAGTGTTTTTGCTTTGCACTTATAAAGTTTTTTAAATCCTTTTCATTTGTATAGTTGCTTGACTCTTCCTTTTCAAATATTACTGTTGCATTATGGGGACTCCTAATAATTGTCTAAATCCTCCCAAATAATAAATATAATCAAGAAAACCAAATTGATAACACTATTCTATTATATCCACTGCTAAAAATTGTAGAATTAGAGCTGTCTTGTTTACTTTTGCCCTCCATCAAATTACAACCAGAGTCTTAGAGATCTTACAGGTCACCAGGGCCAAAATCTTTATTTTATAGATGATGACACACAGCTGAAATGACCTGGAAATCTCTTTGTGTATCTCAGCACTTAGCACAGGCCCTGACACATAGTAGGTGCTTAAATACATGTTTATTGGTTGATTTACAAATAGAAACCCAAAACATTTCTTTTTTGCTTGTCTTTTTCTTTCTTTCTTTTTTTTTTTTTTAACACGAAAGTTATCTGTAATCTTTTCAGCTCTGATGCTGTTTTATTTCCTTATTTGTTTACCTACTAACTCCTTTGTTCTAGTCTCAGTAACAATTGGTGGGTAGTTTCTTTGTGAAAATCTTGCTTCTCACAGTGATTTCATCAAGTTATTTTTATTCAATACTGAATGTTGCAGTTACTACATATTTTATTTTGCAGCATAAAGTTTTTCAGTTTTTTAAAATGTTCCTCTTATTTGTAGATTGAAAGTAGTGTACCATCTCAGCTGCTAGAATCAGTGCTACAGGAATTAAAAGGTTTGCAAGAATTTCTGGACAGAAATTCACAGTTTGCAGGCGGACCCATAGGAAATCCACAGTAAGAAGAAAACTTGTCTCTTTTTAAAATAACTTTTTTCATTTTAAATTGTTTTTGTTTCATTTTTACATAAACAGTCTCGATAAAATAATTTTTTCACCATTTAATACAAAATCTTGGTCTATACTTCATCCAATATTAGTGAAGAATATTCCTTCATTTGTTCACTTTGTTTTCTGCCAAAATTGTCGTGCAGTCTTCATGTTACCTTTGGTATATCTTTTGAATTTGGGTTCATACCCAAATACTTGACATGCTTTATTATTTTTCTCTTGGTTTCTTCTACTTTCTTTTCCTTGAAAATATTAAAGGGGACATATAGCTCTGATAACTTACTCTTTTATACTATCTTTTACCAACATTCTTCATATCAAGTTTTTGGAACTTCAAGGGTGAAGGAAAAATTAATCTAATTAAAATGAAATTTTCTCACTTATTTCAGCTGCCTAACTTTTTTATTCATATTTTAGTACTACCACTGCCAGAGTACAACAAAGGCTGATTGGATTCATGCGTCCTGAAAATGGAAGTTCCCAACAAATGCAACAAGAATTACAGAGGAAGTTCCATGGTATGTTATTATTCTTGCAAAATTAATTATGTGTATTTCTAGTTTCAATTTGTCAGATTTGCCTGTTGACAAATATTAATTTCATGTTTCATACAAAGTTCTGTGCTTCTTGTTTTTGGGAGAAACAAAGATAAAAGTGCAGGACCTTATTCTCTACTGGATTGGAATGAATGAATTAAGTTGTACCACTTCACATGACAGCATAAAATTACCCCCATTTTCTGTGTTACTGGGATAAACTTAAATTAATAATGATCTGGTTATATATAAAATATTTTTCAAAGTGCTTTTGCAGTCATTACACTCAATCTTTTTTTAAAAATTTAGGTGCTAAGGCATTTTTTGTTGTATACAAAATCAATTGATATGGATTTTACTCTTTTCTTTTTTTTCTTTGCTTTCACTTTGGGGGAAGTACTTATTTAGGAGTGAATTGGCCCCCAGAAAGAAGTGCCCAAAAGAAGAGCAAAAAGAAAAAATTTTTGAATGGAGAATTTCTTTTTTTGAGTAATAATAAAATGTTCACAACTATGGGATGCATATATGATACTTTCTAAAGAATTCCAGTGACAAATTTTGTGAAAGCTCACCTTCTTATGCATTTTAGTCAATTGTTGTAATTATAAGAATTTTCCTGTAAATGAGCCTTATCCCTACAATTTATTACTTATGGTGCCCTGTGATTTGCTCTAATAGTGACTCCTGAAACATTTAGAATTGTCAGCAACTATAAAACACAAATGTTCTTCAACCATGAGTCCCTGAACTAATTTTGTAAATATTTTAATAAATATATTTTAGTATAATTGCTTTGTTTTATAATAGTTTGAATTTTATCTTATGCATTTTAAGATCTTCTGAGAAGGGGTTTTCCAGAGTGTCAGAGAGGTACAAAAAGATGAAGAACAGCTGCATCACAATGTTCTTTTTTATAATTCTCTGCGCATATCTTAAATATGTCTTTTCATCACTATACTACTTTATAGTGATCTTTATTATGGAACTTCCTAAGTTTTATTTTTCCAGCAGAGGCTCAAGTGAGTGAAAAAATTTCACTTCAGGGGATCCAGCAGTTAGTTCGCAAATCATACCAAGCTTTGGCCTTATGGAAACTTCTGTGTGAACATCAATTCACCATCATTGTAGGAGAGCTTCAGAAGGTATTTTTTGTTCATGTTACATATTGACAGTAGAGTTCAGTTTGTTTCTTTAGATATATTTGACATCTATTTACAATTTAGAGGAGTCTGTTATTTTGGAGAGGTTTGATTAATTTATTATAATAATGATGTTGGAGAGTTATTATCCCAAAATAGTGTCAAGCATGGCTACAAGTTATAAAAACTGATCTTTAAATGATTTTGTGTGTGTGTGTGTGTGTGTGTGTGTGTGTGTGTGTGTGTATCTCCCTGTTTTTCTGATTTATTGTGGCTCCTTCCCCAAGGAAGGGTTTTGAGAAAAAAATTATTGATATTTCTTAATTGTCAGATAAAGTTCTTTTCTTGGATAAATTCTTGCTTTTTTTGAAATAGTAACTTTATTTAACATGCATTGTAATTTGAGGTATATTGTAAGACTATTGATAGCATCAGTATTTCAGTACTCGCTTTGTGATTTATTGAGGAATATCTTTGGTTAGCTTTCTCTGTCACCAATTTTCTGGGCTTCTTTCCTCCACCATCATATAGTATGTTCTTTGGAAATACAAAGTAAATAATAGCCAATATATAGAACATATAATTTGCCCCTCCATCCCACTCCCCAACTCAGCCATATAATAAATTACAAAGATAAATGTGAATGATTTTTGTATTGTTCAGTGTTTTAGCTTCCCTAGAGCCCTGTTTTTAGGAGCCTACCACACTTAGACAAGTTAAAATTTCCATGCCTTTGTTTTCTTAGCCATGAAACAGGAGCCAGATGTCTTGGTTCTCTTAGATTCTTTTTAGTTCAAATATAAATATGTTGATTTTATGGTTTATTTAAGAATGCTGACTTTTCCTTTGTATTAAGAATTTAATTGATATTTGGGGCTTTTTTCTGCTAGAGAAAAAATTTGTACATATTTAATTTTGCTTGGAAGTGTGAAGCTTCTCTACTTTTCAATAAAATGTGGTACACTTTTTTCTTTTAGGAATTTCAAGAGCAATTGAAGATCACTACTTTCAGAGACCTGGTCATTAGAGACAAAGAGCTGACTGGAGCACTGATTGCTTCTCTTATCAACTGTTACATCAGAGATAATGCTGCTGTTGATGGTATCAGTTCACACTTACAAGATATCTGCCCTCTTCTATATAGCACAGATGATGCAATTTGTTCCAAGGTATGATCAGCATTACTAAAAAGAATCAAAAATTAAGGGAGATGTTAATGGCACTAAACACAAACTCAATTATATGACCTTGAGCCTTCTATATGTTTTACCTCTCTGGACTAGATGATCAAAGATATAAAGTGGACTTATAAATTTATCTTACAGTCTTTCTGTTTCATACTAAGAAAGTATTCTCATCTGAAAGCCTGAAATTATACTATAAAACACTTCTTAAAAGTACCGACAGTTTAAAAATTCAGATTAACTGGATATTAGGAAATCATACCTAATAAAAACAATAAAATTATATTTATTAAAAACTCATTTATATAGACTTTTAAAGTTTACAGAGTACTTTCTATGGTGCCTGCCAAGGTTGTGGTGAGGCTCAAATGAAATTCATATAGGACTACATGAATGTTTGTCATTTTTCATTCTTGTTTCTCAAAATAACCCTGTGAGGTGGATAGTTTTGTTACCCTTGTTTTTTGTTTTTTGTTTTTTAAATAAATGGGAATTCAAAGGCCTCTCTTTAAACAGATACAGGGTTTTATTAATAATCTATTTATGTAGTGAATTAAAGCAATATTTTTTCTAGGCGAAACAGATTATAAAGTTACCATTATAACTTTTATACTAGGGATATCAAACAAATTTGATTTTTAATTTTAATTGAAGGCATTTATCAGATGGATTATTTTCTGCCTAACAAACCTATAAAAAGAAGGAAATTTGTAAATTTTTAGATTTTAATGACAATAGATCATGGTATGGGTATTATGCTAGTTTGAATATAATAAATTATTTCTTTACCCTGAACACATTTTTGCAAAATCTGATTATCCATTTATGTTTAGGCAAATGAGCTTCTTCAACGTTCCCGACAAGTTCAAAGCAAATCTGAAAAAGAAAGAATGTTAAAGGAATCCCTGAAGGAATATCAAAAAATAAGTAATCAAGTGGATCTTTCTAATGTTTGTGCCCAGTATAGACAAGGTGAGAAGCAAAATTTCTTTTAAATTTTTTTAATTAGTGGATGAAAGTTGGATAGTGGATAGTAGAATACAGAGACAAAACAACAAAGGAAAGTTATGGCTAAAGAGCATGTTTGTAAAGTGAAGTCTTTGTCTGATTTATCTTTAAGTATTTAAAGAACTGAACCTTTAATTTAGTTATAGTAAGTATATGATATTCACCCTTTTTCATTTTTATGAACTGAATATAATGGGATCAGAGTATACTTTTTTTTATTTCATTGATTGTATGACACTACTTTCTGCAAATATTTCAATTTTGATATTTGAAATTTTACTTCCTATTCCTTTTTCTACTTTAATGTAAACAAGCTACATTTTCAATATATATTTTCTTAGGTTTGAAAAGCATCTTAAAATTAAATTTTTATGTGTTAGATGACATTATTTATTTATTTATTTATTTTTTTTGCTGAGGCAATTGGGGTTAAGTGACTTGCCCAGGGTCACACAGCTGTTACGTGTCTGAGACCAGATTTCAACTCAGGTCCTCCTGACTTCAGGGCTGGTGCTCTATCCACTGCGCCACCTAGCTGCCCCCCTAGATGACATTATTTTAAATTGTTTCAAAGTTAACCTCATTTTACTTGAAGGAGAGTTAGTCAGGGCTTAATATTCCATTCGGCCTGTATTTATTGATACATTTGAGGTTTGACAGAGCATTGTCAGCCACTGGAAAAAACAAACAATGTCTCTCATAGAGCTTATGGTCCTGAGAACCCTTGAGAGGAGGGTAAGAGGGACTGAGAACAGCCCCTTATAGAAGAAATGCAGCATAAGGTAAGATGTTGTTCAAGAGGGAGATAATTAACAATTAAGGAATAATAGAAAGTTCATATAAAAACAAAAAAGAATTTAGCAAGGATAGATGAAGAGAGTAAACAATCCCCACCTTAGTAAGCAGTTTGATCGGAGATGCAAAAATGGGAAAGTTTAGAGCAGCAAGTATTTGGGCATAAATAATAATCCATTTTGAAATGTTTATTCAGTACTAAAGGTAAATGGTAATGAGAACCTATTAAGGTGGTGACATTAAGAGTAAAGAGACTGGAAGAGATGTGGATGTTGAGAGAATAAAATTGATAGGACTTGATTAGGAACTAGATATTAGAGATAAGAGAGAAAAGTGTAAAAAAACAGCATCAAAAATACAATAGAAAGAAGATTGATGGTATTGCATATGTTGAACAGGAGCCAATTTATGAGGAAGAATGTAAGAATGTTAAGTAAAGAGTTGTTTTGAAATTTTTCATTTTGGAGGATTCAGTACAGTACTCAGGCCATCCAGCCTGACATTTCACGATCAGCAGAATACTTTTAAAAAATGTTATTTTGTATATTTTAATATTATTTTAATGTATTTTAATTGATTTCCTATTAATATATATATATATATTTGCTCTTCCTTTCTCCTCTTCCCACTTAAAAAAAATAACAATTAACATGCAAACAAAACATTCCTATATTAGCTGTGCTCAAAACTGTGTCACATTCTGCAAGTTTAGTCTATCACTTCTCTGTCATAATTTGATTATCTCTTCTGTTTTTGGTGGGTACTCCATAATATAACGCTGTGCTGCCTCCTACTAGGTGGCAGCAATTTTTGCACCCACCAGGCCTTTCCTGTGGATGGCCTATAGTTTGGATTCCTCAGATGTGGTTTTCCATGATTTATAGCCAGCTAACTAATATAATCCCCCAAATGTCATTTTCCCTTTCCATTAGTGCGTTTTTATGAGGGTGTTGTGGAACTCTCTCTCACGGCTGCTGAGAAAAAAGATCCCCAAGGTCTTGGACTCCATTTCTATAAACATGGAGAGCCAGAAGAGGATACTGTTGGACTACAGGCTTTCCAAGAGAGGCAAGTTGACAGTTAATCCTAATGGTGTATCAGGGTTACATATTCTGTTTTTGTTGTTTTCCCATTTAAAACAGTTTTGGTTTTAATCTGCTTATATGTATTTATTGAACACATTTTTAATTTCATCATAAATTATATTTTAGTGATAATTTGACAATTAAAGTTCATTATTTTGTAAATTTAGGATAAGGCTTCTAAAAATCTGTACAGCATTTAGCTATTGAAGAGAAACAATCAAAAGGAAATTTTTGTAAATTTGCTAAAATACTTGAACATTATTTAGTATTTGTTTTTATTATATCATCAGCTTTTATGTTTGAAAAGGAATTTGCAATTGTATTTGAAGTACACTGTCTAACTTGTAATTCTTTTAATATAAAACAAAAGTATAAACTGTATGACTTTTATTCAAACATTCCTAGTTTTTTTTTCAAATTAAAATGTTTATTTAAATTATATTAGTAAAATTTAAATTAGTGTCTAAGTGTTTATTATATCTTTAAATTTTTACAGGTTGAACAGCTACAAATGTATTACAGATACACTTCAGGAACTTGTCAATCAGAGTAAAGCTGCTCCTCAGTCTCCCAGCGTTCCTAAAAAGCCAGGTCCTCCAGTTTTGTCATCAGACCCTAATATGTTGAGTAATGAAGAAGCAGGACATCATGTAAGGAGTCAGTTTTTGAAACAAAATTTGTAGAGGTGTGTAGGAAGCCTTGGGAAAAATATATGTCCCTTAGAAATTCTTTCCTGAAATGTTCCTAGCATATAACGGACTTGCTTTTTATCAAAGCCATCAGTTAGTACACTGCTGTACATGCTAGACTCTGAAGAAATTACAATTTCTGCTAATTAATAATTTTAAAAACCAAAGCAGTGTGCATACACAAGTACATAACATGTGTAAGAGTGTATTTATGTATTACATATATACATGAACACAGAAGGGTAATCTCAATCAACTGAATTTTTACAATATTTGTATTGCCTATTTTCTGTCCTTCAGTTTGAACAAATGCTTAGATTGGCTCAGCGATCTAAAGATGAACTTTTTAGTATTGC
This sequence comes from Myrmecobius fasciatus, assembly GCA_023553655.1. Taxonomy (NCBI): domain Eukaryota; kingdom Metazoa; phylum Chordata; class Mammalia; order Dasyuromorphia; family Myrmecobiidae; genus Myrmecobius; species Myrmecobius fasciatus. The sequence continues at coordinate 41,440 of JAJPUD010000510.1, forward strand.
TCTTTATAATTGGCTTATACAAGCGGACCTTGCAGATAAGCTGCTGCAGGTAAGAGTGGTTTTTCTTCTGCTTTAATTCTTTTCTTAGTGTTAGAATGACACATACCTAAATACACATATAAGAATTGGGAATTGTCTTCTCTCATAACTCGTTAATGTGGAACAAATTTGTGTCTTTTCTTGGTCTGAACATAGATTAGTATTCTCATCTTCATTGCTGATAGGAATAGACAATGTGTGTATTATGCAATATTTTTAAATGTTGTAGTACAACTTATTGAATTCAGTAGGGAACAGGCTGTTAAAAGCAGCACTGACAATTGAAACTACATAACATTTTTAACAGGTCTTTTTAATGAAAGTTATCTCCGTTTTTTTACTTGTCCTTTAAGATTTATGTTCCTTATTTTTATAATGAGATATGATTATAGTTTAAAAATGTGTTTGCAATTTTATTTCAATGGTATGTACACATTCAACAATTAGTAAATGCTTTTAATTGATTTTTGAATCTTCCAGATTGCTTCCCCATTTCTGGAGCCACATTTGGTTCGTATGGCCAAAGTTGATCAAAACAAAGTCCGTTATATGGATTTGCTCTGGAGATACTTTGAGAAGAACAGGAGTTTTAGTAATGCTGCTCGAGTGTTGGCTAAACTTGCTGATATGCATAGGTATGAAAAAAATTTTCTTTTAGTATGAGAAATGATTAAAAATCTAGTTAATTCTGAAATGACCCTGAAGTTTTAGAAGAAACCTAAAATTGTAGTCATTCAGGTGTTACTAACTTAAGTTTCATGGTCGTTTGGAGTGACTTGGCCTGAAATTTGCCTTTTTCCAATTGCCTGTGAACATGTGGACAGCTAGGTGACACAATAGAGCACTGGGCCTGGAGTCAAGAAGGCTCATCTTCCTGATGTCTGATTTACTTCAGACATTTATTAGTTGTGTGACCCCAGGCAAGTCACTTAACCCTGTTTGTCTCAATTTCTCATCCTTAAAATAAGTTGGAGAGAAATGGCCAACGTTTCCAGTGTCTTTGCCAGGAAAATCCCAAATCAGATCATGAAGAGATAGACATAATGATTGAACACGTTTTATTCTATTCTTAGTTCAGGCCTTACCTGGAACCTCTCAAAAAGAAAAGCTCCCATGAAAAGACTTGAGAATAGGCCATATGAGAACTGCTTGAATGAATTAGTGATGTTGAGTCTGGAAAAGTGTGAATACTCAGCAGGCACATGAGCAAAGTCAGATTTTCATATGAAAGTGGATGTGGTAGGTAGCAATATAGACTTATGCCTGATCCCGTAGGAACAAACAGAAGGAATAGGTGGAAGTTATATAACAACACGTTTTGACAGGCTGCTTCTGGAGGTAGTAACTTCCCCTTTACTGGAGATGGTGAGGTAGATTGTAGGGTTGCCATCTATTAGAAGATGTGGTAAAGAAGGTTCTTGATCAGGCAGGGGCCGCTGTAGTCAGCTTTGAAGCCTTCTTTTTAACGGCTGTACTCTGATTCTGTTGATCATTACCTATTATCAGGACTCTCTTGCCTGATAACATTCTTTATTGGTAGCTCTTAAATAGAACTAACTACTGGATTTGCTTAAAAGTAATTTAATTATATTTCTTTTAATTCTGTAATTCTAAATGTTCAGTAATTCAAACTGACCATTCCAAATGGTTCAATTAGTTTAAGTAGTGAGTAATATAATAGCAAGATATATGTTGAAATAAACTCAAGCCATTTTAACTAGACTTTTTAAAATGTTGATGTCAATGAAACTTAGGCAAATCGTGCATTCAGGCATGAATTTCCCATTGTTAAATGAGCAGCTTGTTTAAATTAAATATGTAGATATTCAGAAACCCATTTTAATGGATAGATTTGTTGAAGAAGGAAGTTAATTAAACAGAAATTATTAAGCAACTTTTATGTACAAGACATTAGAAAGATGAAAATACCCTTGGGTTGCCGATTCAAGATTTCATTTATTTGTGGTGAAATATATGCCAAACCAAGATTTTGGCCTAGGCCACATGATGAGAAATTTTTCCCCAGCAATATTATACTTTTAAATTCTATGGTTTTTAAGGATTAATGATATATATATATTTTTATTTTAGTTATCATCCTTAACCAAGACTTCTGAAAGAGTAGCAAATAACAGTGTAGTGAGTATGAAAGCTAAAAAAGACATTGTTGCACTTTCTTTTGGGGGTTTCCCTCATCAAAGCACAGCTGCATCTTTTTCCATGTGGCAAATCTGAGCTAAAGCTGGGCAGAGTCAAGGAAGAGAAGATTGGTGAGGTCCAAGCCAAAGATGAAACAATATCTTAAGAACCACTCAGAACATTACTAAAAGTAATTAGTCTCTTTCCCTAAGAAATTTCATGTCATCTTGGTTTTTACTTTAAAAGCACATAGAAACCCAAACTTACATCTAACCTTCCTACCTCTTACATTCACAGTGGCTCAGATTTTTTTCTCTGGAAACTCAAAGGCAACCTCCTGGGATGGGGAGGGCAACTTGTACTTATTGATCTGAGGAGGAGAATGGAGGAAGGCAAAACAAAAAGAAATGAATGAGCTTTGAAAGTCTCTAAAAATGATAAGTGGGGAAATATGTATACATATATTCGATTTGTCAAATATTTTAACATAATTAACATGTAGTGGATATCCTGCCATCTAGGGGAGGGGTGGGGAGTAAGGGGGAAAAAATTTGTAACAGAAAGCTTTGTAAGGGTTAATGTTGAAGAATTATCCATACCTATGTTTTGCAAATAAAAAGTTTTAATAAAAAAAAAAGACAAATGAAAGCAAAGGATCTAGTTAATTCATGGATTATCCAATCAAGAGTCAACATTATTGGTGTTGATTGTACTAAAGCAGTTATTTTACCTTAAGAGTATAGCTCATTACAGAGTGCTTTAAGATTTACAAAATGTTTTACATGTATTATCTTATTTGATCTCTACAACATCCCTGGGACCTAGGTGTTATTATCTTCATGATCCAGATGAGGAAATTGAGACTATGAAAAATTAAGTGACCAGGGTCACACAATTTATTAGTAAAATCCTAAGACAGAATTTTCACCTAAGTTATCCTGTCTTTAAGACTAGCATACACCCAATGTAGAGGAATGTACAGTATAACCTCCATAGAGTGCAGAAGTGCCTTTTTCTTTTTTGTTGTTGTTGTTTTTAAAGAGCACATTTCATTGGGTTTTTTTAGTCATTGAATCCCATCCCGTTCCTTTCCTAAGTATTACAAAAAATTGTTTTGTGTTAGCTTAATTATCACATTAAATATTGATTTTGGTGCATGGAAGGGTTCTGTAGTCATAGGGTGAATGGTCTGAAAGAGAAATTGGATAAAAGTTTTCATTGAAGATAAGAAACCAAACATTTAAACTTGGTATTGTTTCATTCAAGTCATCTATGCAAAATAGTTACTAATTTTAATCTTGTGATCACTGAAGTTGTATATGTTGTATTGTACAAATAGAGTATGTTACACTTTCTAGTTATTTGTTTACTCATTCCTGGTTTTTTTTCCACACCTGTTCTGTCCAATATCAGTTTCATCATCATCAGCCTCCAGGCCCACTCTCTGTGCTAACACCAGGCCAGAGGTCTGAAACACTTCCTTCTCTATCCATGAACTTCTATTAAAATAAGTGTGTGTGTGTGTGTGTGTGTGTATAATGCTTTGAAATGTTTAGGAATGATAGGAAAAATTTCTTCAAGAAGTAGGCTTAAAAAGAGTTTGAAATTAGCTAGGGGGATTCATTCAGGAAATATTTATAGAAACTTTTTATATGTGGTCACTCCATATGATACTTGATACTCTCTGTGACTAGTGTATAGCCTTTACTTGAGGTTAGGAACCACATTTGATAAATCTCTTAGATTCCCCACAGTACTTAGGTTGTTGCTTAACCACTTTAAGCAATAAATATAGTCTTATGGATGAATCTTATAAGGAAATGCTATTTATTAATTTTTATAGTTACTTGTTTAGAATGCCATATTATGTTCATTTTAGGCAAGTTGCTTCATCTTAGCATGGGCTTTGCTGGTTGAGGTACCTAATTTAAAGCAACTTTTTTCTTTCAGCACTGAAATTTCACTTCAGCAGCGTCTGGAATATATTGCTCGTGCCATTCTTAGTGCTAAAAGCTCCACTGCCATTTCATCAATAGCTGCAGATGGTGAATTCCTCCATGAACTTGAAGAAAAGATGGAAGTAAGGAAAATGAGTCATTGAAGCCACTCTTCTCATTATTTTTAATACTTGAGAAAGCATCTGCCTCACTGTTTAATTACATTTCTATAATTGCATACATTCTGTATTTCAGTGCAATAAAAATGCTGAGGGAGTTTTTTGTTTTTTAAATCAACCCATTCGAGTTGTCTAGATATAACTAGCATGGTGATGTATATAGTGTAGCCTAATAAATATAATATGACTTCCACATCAGTTGTGGGTTCTAGCCATAGGTCTGACAAATATTGGCTGTGTGACCTCAGGACTTAACTTTTATCAGAATAAGCACTTCTCTTAAGATTCCATTTCTGAGAAGGTACCTTGCATAAATAAGAGAGAATTCCTCAGTGGGAGTCTTTGTGGAAGGGGAATTGGGGAAGAGAAAAAGCATTTATACAGGACCTTGTTCTAGCTCTCTATTCTTCTGAACTCCCCTATGTGTTATTGTGATATGTATTAAAATAGTGTCATTATCTCCATTTTACATGTGAAACTGAGGCAAAGACATTAAGTGACTCCCCTAAGGGGACACAAGTTAATGCGTCTGAGGCTGCATTTAAAAGAGTCAGTTTTCTTGACTCCAGGCCCAGCAGCATCACTTAAAATAGCATAACTGTCAAGAGAGATGTTGTGTTTAATAATTTTACGTATTTCCTTTCTAAGGGATTTTATGAGTTGTATGATAAGAGAGCCAGTAACATTTTTTTTTTGTTGTTGTTGTTTACTATAATTTCAAGAAATTATAATAGGACTTATGAGATCTATAAGGTAGAGTTGTTGGTTTACTAGATGATTTCATTTACCAATAATTAATTTCAGATCTTTTAAGTACCCGTTATTTTACTCCAAAATTTACCCCCCCAAAAATGTCTTTTTTAAAATTTTTTTATTAGGTTGCTAGGATCCAGCTTCAGATACAAGATACATTACAAAGGCAGTTTTCCCATCATTCTTCAGTGCAAGATGCAATTTCACAGCTAGATTCTGAATTAATGGATATAACCAAGGTAATAAAAAGAGAACTTTTGTAGAGCTTTTAGAACTTTTTGGCTAAAATGTAAATTAAAGTTTTTGCTTTGGTTTATATTATGTGGTGTCAGGGGGTTCCATTAAAAAAAGATTCCCTGGTCTGAAGACCAGGAAGATTTTTTAAAGGCTCAGAATCACTTTATTGGTATTTCAAAAACTACAACTATATTTTTAAAAAAAGCAGGTTGGCTCTCAGTCATGGTGAAAAATGACTTTTAGAATAGACTAAGTGTATTAATTTAGTTTTTGTTTTCTTTGTTTACAAACAATATCCAAAGTCCACCCTTTCCTTTGGAAGTGTTCACTTTTTTTTTTATGCTTTTCAACTCTTTTCCACTTAATTCTTCTGACCATGGCCATTCCTTCCAATTTGAATTATCCTTATTTCTACGTTGGAGGACCCTATATTAATCACTTTTTAGTACTGTGGTTTCTCAGACTCCTGTCTAGGAAAGGTAATTTATTCTTCCTCTCTCTCCTCCCCCCCCCCCAATAAATAAATAAATAAACAAACCCCCAAACATTTTTTTTAAAGTAGGCTTTTTTTTTAAAATAAAGCTTTTTATTTTTCGAAACAGTGGAAAATTCTTCAACATTAGCCCTTGCAAAACCCTGTGTTCCAATTTTCCCCTTCTCCCTTGCCCTCCCCTAGATGGCAAATAGTCCAATATATGTTAAATATAGTAGAAATATATGTTAAATTCAACATATGTATACATATTTATACAATTATCGTGCCACACAAGAAAAAAAAAGAGAAGCAAAGTAAAATGCAAGCAAACAACAAAAATTGTGAAAACCACACTCAGTTCTCACAGTCCTCTCTGGGTGTAGATGGCACTCTTCATCACTGAACAATTAGAACTGGTTTGAATCATCTCATTGTTGAAGAGAGCCATATCCATCAGAAAATAGGATATTTTAAAGAAAGAGTTTCTTTACAGAATCTCAGTTTTTTCTTTCAATTTAAAATTATTCAGCTTAAATAGGATTGATCAAATTTCAGTGGATTGGTTCTCTGCACGTATATTTTCTTCAGTAATTCTGTCTCTTTTTCAATTGTTTTGCAACTTAATTTACTTTGTGTTTCTTTTTTCTTTTTCTTTTTTTTCCTGCAGCTTTATGGAGAATTTGCTGACCCATTCAAACTTGCAGAATGCAAACTTGCTATAATTCATTGTGCTGGTCATTCAGACCCTATCTTGGTACAAACACTTTGGCAAGATATCATAGAGAAGGGTAAGTGCTTGGATTTACTGATAAAAAATGTGTAAATGACTTGGAAGAAATAAGAAAATTGCTAGTTAATCAAACATCAAGAACAATAAAAAATCATATTTACATGATAGCTGAGTACCTAGCAATGTAGATTGAGAAAATTACAAATTTATCATTCTGAACATTGGTATATTCTGATCGCAAAGATTTCTGTTATGTTATAGTTGGTATCTTTGAAAATCTCCTAGTGAGAGTAATAAGTGTCTGACCTAAACCTGCCTCAAGGGTGCCACTCTGGGAGGGCATAGCTAGAGTGCTAGCATTGAAAAGTCAAAATATGCCAATGTTCATTACAGTTTCAATGATTTCTTTTAGGCCACTTTTATACATTTTAACTTTTGAAAGAAATGCATAAATGTGACAAATTTCTTTCTTTCTTGCAGAGTTGAATGACAGTGTGACAATGAGCTCCTCAGATAGAATGCAAGCTCTTAGTCTGAAAATTGTGCTGCTTGGCAAAATTTATGCTGGCACCCCTCGATTTTTTCCTTTAGGTAAGTGAATGTTGAGTCTGTATATGAATATATATATATGTATATACACATACATTAACATGCAACTGCTACAATAGATTTTTTTTTCCTTTTTACTCTTATAATAACATGGGATTTCAGAGTACCTTAGTGAACCATACTAAGTTAAATGTTGCTCAGTATTTATTTGTTTTTTAATCTGTAATTTAAAATAGGGATAATAGAATAAAAAATGTTTACTTCAAACTAAAATTATATCTTTTAATTATTTGGCTTTAAAATTGCATCTGTACAGAAAGGAGAAAGCAAAATGTCACCAAAAAAGCATGCAAAATATCCATAAATATGTGATTCTTTATGGATCACATTTTTATCACATATTTATGACAGACAAGTTTTTTGCACAATAATCCTATGTCAGATTCTCTTCCAGCATTTGGTATTGTCACACATGGGGCATCTTTGGACTAGAGAAGCATTGTTGCTATAATTTCCAGTTTGCTACTTGGACAGTCTTCAGTAAGCTTGCTCATTCTTTTGAATGTATTTTTGATGGATAGCATTTAAATTACACATTTTTTATATGTTATCCAGTTGTTGAAGAGGGCCATATATATATATATATATATATATATTTGTTGTTGTTGTGGTTGTTGAGGTAATTGGGGTTAAGTAACTTGCCCAGGGTCATACAGCTAGGGAATGTTAAGTGTCTGAGATCATATTTGAACTCAGGTCCTGACAACTTACTTTTTTTTTTTTTTTAATTAAAAACTTTTTATTTACAAAACATGAGTGATTTTTCTACATTGACCTTTGCAAAAAACTTTTTTTTTTTGTTCCAAGCTTTTCCCCTCCTTCTCCCCATCCTCCACCCCTAGATGGCAGGTAATCTAATACATGCTAAATATGATAAATTATATGACAAATCCAATATATGTATACATATCTATACAGTTATCTTATTGCACAAGAAACATCAGATCTAGAAAGAAAGAAGAAAAAAAACAACCTAAGAAGGAAAACAAAATGCATGGAAATATTCACAGAAAGCATTAAAATGCTATGTTGTGGTCCACACTCAGTTCCCTCAGGCCTCTCTCTGGATGTATATAACTATCTTCTTTGCTGAACACTAGGAACTGGTTTGAATCACATCATTGTTGAAGAGAACCATGTCCATCAGAATTGATCATCATATAGTAATGTTGTTGCTGTGTATAATGTTCTCCTGGTTCTGCTGATTTCACTCAACATCAGTTCATGCAAGTCTCTCCAGACCTCTCTAAAATCATCCTGCTGGTCGTTTCTTACAGAACAATAATATTCCATAACATTCATATACCATAATTTATTCAGCCATTCTCCAATTGATGGGCATCCTTTCAATTTCCAGTTTCTTGCCACTATAAAAAGGGCTGCCACAAACATTTTTGCGCATGTGGGTCTCTTTCCCTCCTTTAAAATCTCTTTGGGATATAGGCCCAGTAGAAACACTGCTGGGTCAAATGGTATGCACAGTTTGACAACTTTTTGAGCATAGTTCCATATTGCTCTCTAGAATGGTTGGATCCGTTCACATTTCCACCAACAATGTATCAGTGCCTGACAACTTTCAATAAAAGAATTCCATGATGAGGATACTGGACAAAATTTTCCCTGAGACAGATTTTGTTTCTTAGATGCTTTCAGGTCAGACTGAAAGAAACTCATTATATCTAAGAATATACTTTCATTGAACGATACCTTGACCTTCATTTGGTTATAGGAATATTGAAAAACAATGCAAATATCTTTTGAGAAAAAACAATGAAATAATTTTTTTTACAAAGCTTTTTATTTTTAGAACACATGCATAGACAGTTTTCAGCATTCATCTTTGCAAAACTTTGTGTTCCAAATGTTTTTTCTCCCAGCCTTTCCCCTAGATGGCAAGTAATCCAATATATTTTAAACATGTGCAATTCTTCTGTGCATATGCATAATCTTTTGAATCAGTTTTGAAAGATTTAATACTCTGAATAACACAGTGACCAACCACAATTATAAAAAAAACTCATGATGAAACATGTTGTCTCCAGATGGACTCAAGTTTCAGATTGAAGGCATATGTTCTCTCTCTCTCCTTCAGAAATGAAGCAATAAAACAAAAATTAATTTGAATTTTTTTTAAAAAAAGCAATTAATATAAAAAGTCTGCTAATTCTAAGTAGGTAACACAAATTTTTTTAGTGTAACCTACATTCCAATCTAAAAATTTCTCTTTGAAAGCTATTTCTAAATGCATAAAGCTGTACTTAAATTTTTTACTGTGATTTTTTTTCCCTTTTCAGATTTTATTGTGCAGTTCTTAGAGCAGCAAGTATGTAACTTGAATTGGGATGTAGGATTTGTGATACAGACAATGCATGAAATTGGAGTGCCACTGCCCCGACTTTTAGAAGTATACGATCAGTTGTTCAAATCAAGGGTAAGGAAAATCCAATTGGAATATATTGCCTTTTATTTAACAGATTTCTAGTATAAAGTGCTTTGAGAAATATAAGAAAACGTGTTTTACAGACTTATTTAATGGAACAATTAATGCTGTCTCCACAGCCTGCTAGTTTTGTAATAATTAAATACAGTGGAGTAAGTGATATTTAGAACCAAATTATAGACTAAAGCACACAAAAAAGTCATGCTTTGCTTAACTCATTGAAGCTATTAAGTCTTTAAAATTCTTTTCAGTGAGCTACACTACAGATTAACATTTTATTTTACCCAGTTTTTCCATAATTTTACTCCTGAGGATAAGAGACATATTGTTTTAATGATCAAAGGCAATGGTTTTGAATTATCTTAAATTTTTATTAGTTTTTGTTTTGCCTTTTTAAAAACATGTTCACACATTTATTCTCATTGGCTCTCAGAACCACCTTGTGGGAAGACAAATATTACTGCCTTTTTGCAGATTAACATACTCCAGCCTGGAGAGAATATGTGGTCTGTTCAGTGTTAAAGAGTTCATAAGAGACAAGGCTAGATCTAGAACTCAGGCTTGTGCTTACTCTTTAAGATATCAGCCAGTCTATGTGTGACCTATAGAAAGGTATGATTTTCCCAAAAAAAGTTGGAGTTTTCCCAAGTTAACACAGGTGTGGGGGTGGGATTCAAACCCTAACTCACAAATCAACACCTCACCAATTTATGTCATCTTACACTAATCAGAATACTTGTTAATAGTAGTAAGTTTGACTTTTTTAGCTGACATATATATATATATTTGAAAATGCACATAGTAAATATTCATGTCTCTTTTCTTTATAGGACCCATTCTGGACTAGGATAAAGAAACCCTTACACCTTTTGGATTGTATACATGTATTATTGTCTAGATATGTTGAAAATCCTAACCAAGTGTCTAATTATGAGAGGTAATCAGAAATTATTGAATGTATATGCCAAAAAGCTTTTAAAACTCTTAAGATAAAACTCTTGTTTACGAATCTGAGATGGGAAAAGTTGTAAAGCTTCTTCCTTTTGACCAAGAGGATCAATCTGATACAATACAAATTAATTGCTAAAAATTACTCTATTGTAATTGACCTATTCATGCTTTGCTATTAACGTTCTTTTCTTTTAGAAGTTTATAAGTTCTTTTGTTCTTATATTTTCAGACTTTTCTCAATACCTTAGTCTTTAAATCAACTCTTATCATACAGCAATGTAGTGCGCTCCACCACCTCCAGAATATTTTAACTCTGACTGTATGCGCTCAAGCTGATGAAACAATGTATACCCAGGCTGAACTCTAAATATTCACAATCTTTCATATTAACCTGGCAATGGGTTTTAATGTTCTCAGTAGCCCCTAATTTTTATTTACATCTCTAACTCTATGCTAAGAAGAAATAGAAAAGGGAAATAACATGAAACAATCCAATTCTATTTTAATTTTGAAAACTGTTTAAGAAAAATCTGGCTTGTTTCTAAAAATCATCACTATATCCCTCAGCAAAATCATGTTAGGGTCTGCTGCTCTAAAATTTAAGTTCTTTCATTTTTAATGCTATAGTATTTCTAATTTTATCTGATTGTATGTACCTGGTCATTATTCTCATTCTCAAAATTGCCATTTTAAAAATCTTAGATAAATTTATTGACATAAATTACAAAGAATCTTATCTATAAAATTCATTTCACCTCATTCTCTTGACTTGTTTTTCCTCATTTTCTCTCTTATTTTTTTTTCTAGGGTTAGAGGTGAGCTTAGCAATGTCTGATACACTGTCTATCCTGTCCTCCATTTTGATCCAAGTATCCCTTTTTGCCAAATGATTATTATCATATATCTAAAAGTGCCTTAAAAACTTACTTAGTTGCATTTACCTAATTTTACTGATTGTGCCTCTAATTTTATTATTGTCATTTATCCTTCACATATACATTCCATTTCCACTTACCATTAAGGAAAAAAAAATAACACCTAGATATAAGAGCATATAAGAGGTGTTTCTATAGTATATAAACTGGTCTTTTTTTTTTTTTCCCCTTTTAAACAGACGACGTTTTACAAATCTCTGCATGGATGCTGTTTGCGGATATCTTGTTGAACTCCAGTCTATGAGCTCAACACTAGCAGTGCAAGCAAGCACGGGAAATTTTAAATCTCTTCAGGCTAAATTAGAACGACTTCATTGATTAACATGGTGGAAAGAAAGGACTTTAAATATGTGTTCTTTGGAGCTGTAAAGTAAAGGTTCAAATATATGTACTCTAAGCCAGAATAATAGGTGCCCAGAAGATCTAGGGAATTTAGTGCATTGTACAATCAATTGGATTGTATGGTTTCTGTGTTCTTAACTTTCTGGTATATACAAGTGGTAGAAAATATGCCAAATGACTTTTTTTTTTTTTTTACTACTAGTATGTTAGTCCTTTTAAAAAATCATTTTTATGTAGTTGAAATAACATGTGTTGCCAAACTAAAACCTGTTTTGAAGTCTCTTTTTCACACCTCATTATACATAGAGATTAAATTTGGCACTATGAATGTGTGTATTTTACATATAAATATATGTGCCTCATTTGTGATTTTTATATTTAAACATTCTGTTATCTTAAAAATATTTGTATTTAAGAGATGTTAGATTTTCTCTACATTGCAGGTGGGAGTTTGTGTATATTGATGACATATATTGTATGACATAATTGATGTGTTGATTAGTATTGCTGAATTGTTTTTTGTTGTTTTTTTCCTCCAGATCTTTATTAACACCAAATAGCTTACTGGAGAAGGGGGGAGGGGACATATTTGCATATTTAAAAATTAATTTAATGAAACAAGACAATAAAAACAAGTTGTTTCAAAAGGATTTTCAGAGCAGGAAGCTAGGCCAGTTCCTGAGTCATGATTCAGAGAGAAAGTAAATGGATTAAAAGAGACAAGTGACCAAATAAAATTATACAAGGTATAATAAATCTTCCTCTATCCTATCACAAGCAAAGCAGAGTAAAAATACATTTTTAAGCATATATAAGACCATATTTTAATTCTGGAAGTATGACAAAGGGAGATAAATTTTTCCATTTATGGCTCTGATAATTTCCTTGGGACCCTGAGAATGTATATTTTATGTTCCCCCTCATAATTTCATTTCTTATCTCCAGATTCAACACTATTCTTTGCCTCCCTGACATATTTCCTGATCAAGTGCAGCCGCCTCATGTTCTTTAATTTTCATTTTACCAATTCTAGTAGTGTGACTCACATTCAGTGTTTTAGAGCTGTGGAGATCATGGGTTAATTTAAACTAATTCTTTCATTTTAAAGATGAGGGTACTGAGACCTGGTGTCACATAGCTACTTATTTGCAGAACCAGGACTAAAGAGTAGGTTTGAGTGAGTCCTCACTAAGATATTAGATGGGTTCTGGGAGGAGAAATCCTTGTAATTTTTTTTTTTTTAATAATAGCTTTTTATTTTCAAAATATATGCAAAAATAGTTTTCAAAATTCACCCTTGCAAAACCTTGTGTTCCAGATTTTTCTCCCTCCCCTAGGCAGCAAGTAATCCATTATGTGAAACATGTATTAATGTGAAACATTTATCATGCTGCACAAAAAAAAAAAAATCGGCTCAAAAAGGATAAGAAAACAAAAAGTAAAGAAACAACAAAAAAGGTGAAAATACTATTTTGTGATCCACATTCTGGACTGACAGTCCTTTTTCTGGATGCAGATGGCTCTCTCCATCACAAGCCTATTGGAATTGGCCTGAATCACCTTGCTGTTGAAAAGAACCAAGTTCATCAGAATTGATCATCGTATGATCAAGTTCTCCTGATTCTGTTCACTTCACTTAACATCAGTTCATGTAAGTCTTTCCAGGCCTCTCTGAAATCATCTTGCTGATCATTTCTTATAGAACAATAATATTCCACAACATTCATATACCATAACTTATTCAGCCATTTTCTATTTTTTTTTAATAAAGCTTTTTATTTACAAAACATATGAGTGATTTTTCTACATTGACCTTTGCAAAAACAGCCATTTTCTAACTGATGGGCATCTACTGTTTCCAGTTTCTTGCCACTATAAAAAGGGATGCCATAAACATTTTTGCACATTCAGGTCCTTTTTCCTCCTTTATGATCTTTTTGGAATATAGACCCAGTAGAGACAATACTGATTCAAAGGCTATGTAAAGTTTTGATAGCCTTTTAGGCATAGTTCCAAATAGCTCTCCAGAATGGTTAGATCAGTTCATAATTCCACCAAAAATGTATTAGTGTCCCAGTTTTCCCATATCCTCTCCAATATTATCTTTTCCTATCATCTTAGCCAATCTGAGAGGAATATAGTGATACCTCAGAGTTGTCTTAATTTGCATTTTTCTGATCAATAGTGATTTAGAGCATTTTTTCATATGACTAGAAATGTTTTTAATTTCTTCATCTGAAAATTGTTCATCCTTTGACCATTGATCAGTTGGAGAATGGCTTGTATTAAAAATTTGAGTCCATTCTTTCTATATTTTAGAAATTAGGCCTTTATCAGAACTATTGGATGTAAGAATTTCTTCTCAGTGTTCTGCCTCCTTTCTAATCTTGTCTGCATTGGTTTTGTTTGTACAAAAACTTTTTAATTTAATATAATCAACATTTTGTATTCAATAATATACTCTAGTTCTTTGACCATAAGTGTCTTCCTTCTCCACAGATCTGAGCAGTAAACTATCTTTTGTTCTTCTAATTTGTTTATAGTATCACTCTTGATGTCTAAATCATGAACTCATTTTGACTTGATCTTGGTTTAGAGTATTAGATGCTGGTCAGTGCCTAATTTCTGCCATACTATTTTCCAATTTTCCCAGCAATTTTTGCCAAATAGAGAATTCTTATCCCAGAAGATGAGGTCTTTGGATTTTTCAAACATTATATTACTGTAATCACTATTGTCTTATAAACCTAAACTATTTCACTGATCACTTACTCTATTTCTTATACAGTACAAAATAGTTTTAATGACTATTGCTTTATAATATAGTTTTAGGTCTGGTACAGCTAAGACCACTAAATTCTACATAAGGATTTCTGCAGCTGCATGTCCAAACAGAAAACCACATATTAACATGACCTATGTCCTATTGAATTATTTTTGTTGAAATATTTCCCAGCTACATTTTGATCTGATTCAAGACAAAACAGCTGTGTTTGGCACCTTTGTGGAACAAGATTAAATTTGGGCTCAGGAAGACCTGGGTTCAAGCCTTTGTTTTGATGCACTATGTTAGACTATAGGTAAGTTAACATTTAAACTTTGTGCCCCAAGTGACTTTAAGAATATAAATTGTGGATGAGTTGCCCATCATTAGTGGAAGGAATTCTCCACACTGATCAAATGACAGGTCCACATCAGTCCCCCCACACAAAAAATTGGACAATATAATAGAAAACCTGAAAAAGAAATCAAGAGAAGCAATTGGCAAACTACACTAGAAAGTAATATTGTACATAATGTATATCAGATTTTTAAAAAATTAAAAGAGTTATAAGAAATGCAGGTATAAATGAGTTTAATAGATCAAGAAGCATTAAATTTTCAGCTTGCTGAAATGGAAAATTTAGAAAATTCTAAAATTTCTAATTCCAATCAAAATCTTATAGAATTAGAAAATAAAAAATAGGTAAGAATAAGAATAGCAACTGACCCTTTAATTTTATTGGTATAAAGACTTTCCAGATTTAAAAACTCCCATCTAATAATGCAGATCTAGACCTCTACAACTTGTCTTAAAAAGTTAGCTGAAAACCTAACTTTGAATGGCTTACAATACTGTATAGAGAAAAAATTTAGACTTAAAATTCATAGTTCAGTTTATTTAGATATAATTCCAACATTACAATAAAAAGAAAAAATTCCAAGTAATGTCAGAATCAGTATACAATCAGATCTTTTATTGATGCCATTTGCTTTTTTATATCTGATTATGCCTCTGCTACACCAGCATAGATTTTCTTAAAATGTCTAATCATTCTTTTCAACTTGGCTTAAAGACTACTTATTTAATTATAGAGTGTAAGAGATATGTTTTAGGGTTGAATTATGTTCAACTGAATAATGATGAGATCATTTACGAACACTGACAAATTCTGTGTGTGTTTCTTCTTACTGGTTTAATTTATTAATGCCCTTGAAATTATGTAACTTAGTTGAGTTTCATTCCCAATCCACACAGATCCTTACACATAAAAGTTAGAAGGAATACAGAAATCTTTCTGTTAACCTCATACTCTCATATATTGTCCTATATTTCCCCCTTTCTCAAACTAGAAAAAGTTGTTTGTATTCATTTTATACCCTTCCTTTCCTCTTTTCAGTTCTTTGAAATTTGCCTCCCAATCTCATCCCTCTTTTGAAATTGTTTGCTCCAGAGTAATTAATGACTTCTTAATTGCCAAATTTTATTGTTTTAGCCCTAATTTTGTGATCACTCTACTTCATTTGATATAATTTACTACTCTCTCTTTCTAACACTCCTCTCAGTTTTTAATGGCACTTCCTTTCTTTTATATCTACCTATCTTGTTGCTCCTTTTCAATTCTTCTATCATGGCTCCTGATCTATTTCATGCTCCTGACTGATTGTTCACCAATTTTCTAATCTGTGCCCTTTTCTCTGTGTTCTTTTGATTGACCTCATTAGCTCCCATGAATGATTCATTCAAAGATCAATATGTCCGGTCACATTTTATCCTGAGCTTTGGTCCCACATCACCAAATGCCCATTGAACATTTTAAATTGGATGTCCTAAAGACTTTTCAAACACATGGCCAAAACAATACATTGTTTCACAGAATCCACCCCACTTTTAAGCTTTCATATTTCTGTGGAAGGTACTCCTATCCTTCAGACTGTCATGTTAATAATCTATGTGGCATTTACTTCAACCTCTCACTCTATATATTGAGTTGCCACTTACCTCCTCAATATCTCCCAATTTACCCCTTATTCTCTGTTCACATAGACACCATCTTATCACCTCTCACATGGACTTTTGCAATGACTTAATTGGTCTCCCTGCCTTCAAGTCTCTTCCCCACTCTAATCCATCCCCCACATAGCTATCAATATAATTTTCTTTTAGCACATATCTAACCATGTCACTCCCCTCTTCATTATACTGCAAATTTCATGATCATATCATTTGTCCCTGATCTAAGGCAAAACTGTTTAACAACATGGGACTGATCCCTTGTGGCTCTCCAATGAAGACTTCTTTTTTTTTTATATATAATTTTTTTTATTATTAAAACTTTTCATTTGCAAAACATATGTATGGGTAATTCTTCAACATTAACCCTTACAAAGCTTTCTGTTACAAATTTTTCCCCCCACTCCCCACCCCTCCCCTAGATGGCAAGATATCCATTACTTGTTAATTATGTTAAAATTCCAGTGAAGACTTCTGCAATGATGACTATTCAAATGAATCTGAATCCCTCTGCCTGTATTATCAGATGACCTACATCTTACAATGGAGTATTTACTTCAAAGATAAAATGACAAACATACAAACTTATTCCCCAACAAGTAGAGCTTAAATTCTCCTTCCATCCCTTAATACCACCTAACTCTCCCAGAAGGGAAAAGGGAATTAAGTCACAGTTTAGCTTCATTTCTGTAGAGCCCAGTCCCAAGTTCCAAGTCCAAAAGTTAGACTTAGCCTGAATATCTCAACTTGTCAGGATTTCCTTGATGGACTAGCTAGCTGCAGCATTCTCCCAGAAAACTTGGTTGCAAGATCTCTATGACTCAAACTCTTGATTGGGTTGCATTTACCAATGGCAACTTGAAACTGCAAACAAAACAGAGACTTCAGACCAAGAGAAACTTGGAAGCCAAGAGACAAAAAAAGGAGTAAAGGTATCCTACTCCATAGCATCTCCCAAATTAGTTGATATCTGCCACACTATAGGTGAACTATGGTTTTCAGTTACAAGAGGGAAGAGCGCACAGGTTCCTCTTTGACCATTTTTAAAGACTATTTGTTCTGTTATGCCCAAAGGGGTATAAAACTGTATACTCTTTGATTCAGCAGTGTCTCTACTGGATCTGAATCCCAAAGAGACCATAAAACAGGGAAAAGGACTCATATGCAAAAATTATTGTAGTGGCAACGATGCCCATCAGTTGGGGGAATGGCTGAATAAGTTATGGTATATGAATGTTTTGGAATATTATTGTTCTATAAGAAACAATCAGCAGGTGATTTCAGAAAGGCCAAGAGAAGTGAATAGAACTAAGAAAACATTGTATACAGCAACAAGAAGATTATGTGATGATCTCACAATTGTGATGGACTTGTCAATGTTTTCAACAATAAAGTGATTCAGGCCAATTCCAGTAGTCTTGTAATGGAGAGAGCCATCTGCATTCAGAGAGAGGACTATGGGAATTAAATGTGGATCACGATATAGTATTTTCACATTTTTTATTATTTGCTTGCCTGATTTTTTTCCCCTTTTTTCTCCTTTTGATCTGCTTTTTCTTGTGCAGCATGATATATGTGGAGATATGTTTAGAAGAATTGCACATATTTAACCTATATTTAATTTGCTATCTAGGAGAAGGAAGGAGGGAAGCAGAAAAATTTGGAACACAAGGTTTTACAAAGGTGAATGTTAAAAAATCTTTGCATGTATTTTGAAAAATAAAAAGCTTTTATAAAAAAGATAATTGTGGTATATGACTGTAATGGAATATTATTGTTCTATAGAAATGATAAGCAGGTTGATTCAGAAAAGCCTGGATATACATGAACTAATACTGAGTAACGCAAGCAGAACCAAGAGAACATTGTAGTAACAGCAAGATTATGTGATAATCAACTATGATAGACTTAACTTCTCAGGAATGTGGTGATCCAAGATAATTCCAAAAAAATTGGGATGAAAAATGCCATCCTCATCCAGAGAGAGAACCATGGAGATGAGGTAATAATTAAATGACTAAGGAAGTGATTGAAATGATTTTTTAAAATATTATTTAAAGGTTTATACTAATAAATTTTAAGATTATAAAAACAATAGATATTTGCTTATAAAAGTTAAAATTGACATAAGGTCCTCAAGTTAGGATTAAGGTTTCCTCTTCATTTCCTCATTCAGGGATCAGCCATTATAAGTCAGTCAATATCTGAAGGACAAGGCTAATAGATGAGATTGGTCTAATCTTTGGGGAACATGCTCCATGAATTTGGGTGGACCCTACCCAACCAGGAGACCTTACTTTATAGTATAAACAGAATCTAATCCAGATACACTTCAGTATTTGAACCCATGCCCATGTACCCCTCATTGTAGTCTAAAAGAAGTTAGTTTATTAAGGAGAAAATCTACCAGAGTAGAGAAGAATTCTTTGTCCAGATTTCTAGAGGCAGCTGAGTTTCATGATCTAGTCATAAGTGGGAAAAACTGAAGGCTTTTAGCCCACTTCTTCATTAATATGTCTACTCCATCAATTATTCACCAATCAGGGTTGATTTTCCCCCAACCTCCTTTTTTTTCCCCCAAAGGTATTTAAGTAATTAGTGATCTCCATGGCTTTGTCTTTGGTTGTTAAAAAAGACAAATAATCATCAATTTATTGTTATGTAGTTTAGTTAATAAAGTGCCCCGAAATTTTGTCTCTTGGGATTTTCATTTATCACAAAGGAGATAATCTAAATAGTCCAATCACAGAAGAAATGTCAAGCCACTGAAGAGTTATCCTATAAATAGATATTGGGTCAGTTAATCAATAAGCATTTGATAAGCCCCTAGGAAATGTTTTCACCAGGAAATAGCATCGTGAAGATAGTATCAAAATGTTTTCACCCAGGAAACGGCATCATGGAGATAGTATCAGTTCTAGGATTCAACACCTCTTTATTGCCTCAGTAGTCTGCCCCTCTGGAGTATGGAACAAAAAACTTCCCCAAGCCCCCATTTAAGAAGGGCTCACAAGGTCAGCTAACTTCATTTCCCATTAGCTGCACTCTTTGTATTGAACTCTGTCATCACCTTGCTCTAATGGGTGAACCTTCAACTTCTTCACCCCACTTTTTCCTTTTGTGTATTGTCTTTTCCTATTACATTGTAATAGGACAGGGACTTTGTTTTTCTTAATTGTATCTCCAGAGCTTGACATAATGGGTGGCAAATAGTTGACAACAAATATTTTTGAATTGGATTGAAAGTAGCTATTATGTGCCAAACACTGGGGATACAAAAAAATGGAACAATCCCTTTTCATGGAGTTTACATTCTGGTGGGAAAGACAATTTGTACATATATAAGTCACTTGGATTAAAAACAATATAAATATAGGACACAAGATACATTTGCCTTCCCTACCACCGACCTTAGTTTCACTTATCCAGTTAATATCAATTAGGTGGCATAGTGTATGAGCCCTTGTCTCAGTTATTGATAGGTTGTGTTCCAAAGGTTGCTCCTCAGGACCTTAAGCTTTACAGTTTATAAACCCTAGCACAGACACTACTGAATCTATAGAGGATAATTTTCCTGATCTTTTGAAAAGGACACTATGTTGATAGTTTGTAATTCTTTTGAGAACTGATTATTATCATTTGACCATTTTATCTATTAAAGAATTGCTTTACCTATGATTTTTTAATTGCCAAATGTAATGGTCACTTTTCCATTCTCACCTTTCTACATATTTTTAGAGTTAATCCCCTTTTCCTCAGTTCTTTATTCTTTTTAATTTTTTGTGACACTGTTCCTTTCTCCTACCTGTCTGACTACTACTTCAAAGTCTACTCTACTGAATCTTTATCCAGATTTTGCCCCTAAAAGCTGTGCCCAGCATGCACTTCTTTCTCTCCCTTTACTATTCTGCTTGATGATTTCATCAACTGTGGGTTTAATGATCATGTCAGATCTAAATATCAGTTTGTTCTGTTCCTGGAATTAAGAAGTATTTGAAGATCACCTGGCAGGATAAGATACCAAACATTGAGGTCCTTTCTTGAACTAAACTGCCAAGCATTCCAACTCCACTGAAGAGAGCACAACTCCATTGTGTTAGCCACATTGTTCAAATGCCAAATGTACGCTTGACAAAAAAAATTATTTTATGGAGAACTCACAAATGTTCACACGGTGGTCAGAAAACAATATAAGGACACTCTTAAGGTATCTCTTAAGAACTTAAGAACATACAATTACAATTAATTGTATGACATGGGAGATTCTGGCACAGAATCACCCAGCATGACATGCCCTCATGAGAAAAGATGCTGTGCTCTATGAGCAAAACAGAATTGAATTAGCCCAAAGGAAACAAAATATGGAAAATTAAAGAAACTACTACAAATATTCACATAGTCTATTGTGTACACCCTTTGGCAGAGTTCTGAGCTCACTGATTTGACCAACCAGTCAGACACACTAACTTGACTCTAACACAGTGATATAATTTTGGTCCTCTTCAAAAACAAAGGATAACAGGGGCAGCTAGGTGGTGTAGTGGATAGAGCACCAGCCCTGAAGCCAGGAAGACCCGAGTTCAAATTTGGTCTCAGACACTTCCTAGCTGTGTGATCCTGGGCAAGTCACTTAACCCCAGTTGCCTCAGCAAAAAAAGCAAAAAAAAAAA
>JAJPUD010000510.1:72649-181210 GCA_023553655.1 Myrmecobius fasciatus
CTTTGGTCACAAATTCCTTCCCCCTCCACAGGTCTGAGAGGTAAACCATCCTACATTGTTCTAATTTGTTTATAATATCATTCTTTATGCCTAGATCATGAATCCATTTTGACCTTATCTTGGTATATGCTGTTAAGTGTGGGTCAATGCCTAATTTCTTCCATACTAGTTTCCAATTATCCCAGCAGTTTTTGTCAAATAGTGAGTTTTTATCCCAAAAACTGGGGTCTTTGGGTTTATCAAACACTAGATTACTATTGTCATTGAGTATTTTGTCTTGTCAACCTAACCTATTCCACTGATCCACTACTCTGTTTCTTATCCAGTACCAAATGGTTTTGGTGACCACTGCTTTATAATATAATTTTAGATCTGGTGCAGCTAGGCCACCCTCATTTGCATTTTTTTTCATTAATTCCCTTGAAATTCTTGACAAAAGGTCTCATTTCTAAAATATATAGAGAACTGAGTCAAATTTATAAGAATACAAATTATTCCCTAATTGATAAATGGTCAAAGGATATTAACAGACAATTTTCAGATGAAGAAATTAAAGCCATTTCTAGTCATATGAAAAATGCTCTAAATCACTATTGATTAGAGAACTACAAATTAAATAACTCTGAGGTACCAACTCACACCTATCAGATTGGTTAAGATGACAGGAAAAAATGATGACAAATGTTGAAGAGGATGTGGGAAAATTGGGACATTATTGCATTGTTGGTGGAATTATGAACTGATCCATCCATTCTAGAGAGCTATTTGGAACTATGCCTAAATGGCTATAAAACTGCATACCCTTTAAAAAAATTTTTTTAATTAAAGCTTTTTATTTGTATAACATATGTATGGGTAGTTCCTCAGCATTGATCTTTACAAAGCTTTGCATTACAAATTTTACCCCCAGTCCGCTCCCCTCTCCTAGATGGCAGGAAGTCCACTACATGTTAATAATGTTGAAATACTTGACAAGTAGTGCAAGAAAAATCCTATCTACAAGGAAAAAAAGAAAATCAGAGAAAGGAAACACAATGCAAGCAAATGTCAATAGAGAGCATGAAAATGTTATGTTGTGGTCCACATTTCACATCCCTCTTTCTGGGTGTATATGGTTTTCTTCACTGAACAATTGGAACTGGTTTGAGACAATTCTTTGTTGCAGAGAGCCATGTCCATCAGATTTGATCATCATATAGCATTGTTGTTGCCGAGTATAATGATCTCCTGGTTCTACTCATTTCACTCAGCATCAGTTCATGCAAGTCTCTCCAGGCCTCTCTGAAATCATCCTGCTGGTCGTTTCTCACAGAGCAATAATATTCCATGGCATTCATATACCATAATTTATTCCATACCTTTTTTTATTAAAGTTTTTTATTTGCAAAACATATGTATGTGTAATTTTTCAACATTGTTGAACAATTGTTACAAAATTTTCCCCGCTAATCCCCACCCCTCCCCTAGATGGCAGGAAGTCTACTACATGTTAATCATGTTAAAATACTTAACAAATCAAATATGTGTATATATATATATTTACAGTTATCTTGCTGTGCAAGAAAAGTCAGATCTACAAGGAAAAAAAATCTGAGAAGGGAAACACAATACAAGCAAATATCAATAGAGAACACGAAAATGTAATGTTGTGGTCCACATTTCACATCCCTCTCTCTGGGTGTATATGGCTTTCTTCATTGAACAACTGGAAATGGTTTGAAACATTTCATTGTTGAAGAGAGCCATGTCCATCAGAATTGATCATCATATAGTCTTGTTGCTGTGTATAATGTTCTACTAGTTCTGCTCATTTCACTCAGCATCAATTCATGTAGGTCTCTCCAGGCCTCTCTGAAATCGTCCTGCTGGTCTTTTTTTTTTTTTTTTTTTTTTTTTTTTGTTTAATTTTTATAAGGATTTTTATTTTCAAAACACATGAATACATTTTCTTCATCATGCATCCCTGTAAAATCCTGTGTTCCAGTTTTTTTTTTTTATTTTTTTTTATTTTTTTTTATTTATTTTTTTATTTTTAATTTTTATTTTATTTGAATAACATATGTGTGGGTAATTCCTCAACAATAACCCTTACATAGTTTTCCGCCACAAATTTTTCCCCCCAACTCCCCACCCCTCCCCCTAGATGGCAGGATATCCACTACATGTTAATCACGTTAAAATATTGGCAAATCGAATATATGTATACATACTTCCAAACTTATCATTGGTGTGCAAGAAAAATCTTATCCACACGAATGATATATCAGATAAAGGAAACACAATGTAAGCAAACATCAATCAAGGAGTATGAGAATGTTATGTTGTGGTCCACATTTCGCATCCCTCTCTCTGGGTGTATATGGCTCTCTTCAGTGAACAATTGGAGGTGGTTTGAAACATTTCATTGTTGAAGAGAGCCATGTCCATCAGAATTGATCGTCATATAGTACTGTTGTTGCTGTGTATAATGATCTCCTGGTTCTGCTCATTTCACTCAGCATCAATTCATGTAGGTCTCTCCAGGCCTCTCTGAAATCGTCCTGCTGGTCGTTTCTTACAGAACAATAATATTCCATGACATTCATATACCATAATTTATTCAGCCACTCTCCAATTGATGGGCATCCATTCAGTTTCCAGTTTCTAGCCACTACAAAAAGGGGTGCCACAAACATTTTTGCACATGTGGGACCCTTTCCTTCCTTTAAGATCTCTTTGGGATATAAGCCCAATAGAAACACTGCTGGGTCAAAGGATATGCACAAAAACTGTATACTCTTTGATCCAGCAATGTCACTACTGTGTATCCCAAAGAAATCATAAAACAAGGAAAAGCACTCGTGTGCAAAAATGTTTGTAGCAAATTAGAAGAAGAAAGGATAGTTTGCTTCTCAGATCTTTGGAGAAGGAAGAAATTTGTGGCCGAAGAACTAGAGCACATTATTGAATACAAAATGGATAGTTTTGATTATATTAAATTAAAAAGGTTTTGTACAAACAAAACCAAAGCAGACAAGATTAGAAGGTAAGAAAACTGGGAAGAAATTTTTACATCCAAGGGTTCTGATAAAGGCTTCATTTCTAAAATACATAGAAAATTGACTCTAATTTATAAGTCATTCTCCAATTGATAGATGGTCAAATGATATGAACAGTTTTAAATGAAATTAAAGCCATTTCTAGTCATATGAAAAAATGCTCTAAATCACTATTGATCAGATAAATGCAAATTAAGACAAGTCTGAGGTATCATTACACACCTCTCAGATTGGTTAAGATGACAGGAAAAGATAATAAATGTTGGAGGAGATGTGGGAAAACTGTGGCACTAATACATTATTGGTATAGTTGTGAACTGATCTAACCATTCTGGAAAGCACTTTGCAACTATGCCTAAAGGGCTGTAAAACTGCATAAAATCATAAAAAAGGGGAAAAGGATCTACATGTGCCAAAATGTTTGTGGCAGCTCTTTCTGTAATGGCATATGCTATATGAATGTTATGGAATATTATTGTTCTATTAGAAATGATCAGCAGGATGATTTCAGATTTTCACTCTTTTTGTCATTTTTGCTTGCATTTTGTTTTCTTTCTCATTTTTTACCTTTTTGATATGATTTTCCTTGTGCAGCACAATAATTGTACAAATATGTATACATATATTAGATTTAAAATGTATTTTTAACATTTTTAACATATATTGGACTACTTACCATCCAGGGGACAGTGTGGGGGGAAATGGTGAAAAAATTTGGAACACAAGGTTTTGTAAGGGTCAATGTTGAAAAATTATCCATGCATATGCTTTTTTGTTTGTTTGTTTTGTTTTTTTCCTGAGGCAATTGGGGTTAAGTGACTTGCCCAGGGTCACACAGCTAGGAAGTGTTAAGTGTTTGAGACCAGATCTGAAGTCAGCTTCTCCTGACTTCAGGGCTGTTGCTCTATCCACTGCACCACCTAGCTGCCCCATGCATATGTTTTGAAAATAAAAAGTTTTAATTAAAAAATAGGGCATTAAAAATGAAAAAAAAAGTTTGAAGCAACTCTTTTTGTCGTGGTATGGAATTAGAAATTGAGTGGATGCCCATTAATGGGGAAATGGCTTTATAAGTTATGGTACATAATGTAATGGGATATTATTGTTCTATATGAAATGAGAAGCAGGCTGATTTCAGAAAAGTCTAAAAAGACTTATATGAACTGGTGCTGAGTGAACCAAGCAAAACCAGGAGAACATTGTATGTGGTAACAATAAGATTATGTGATGATCACTAATAGATATAGCTATTCTTAGCAATATAGTAATCTAAGACAATTCTAATAGATTTGGGATGGAAAATGCCATCTGCAATCCAGACAGAGAACTATGAAGACTGAATGCATCAAAGTATATAATTTTCACCATTTTTGTTTGCTTTTTTCCTTGTGGTTTTTCCTTTTTGTTTCTATTTTTCTTTTACAGCATGACTAATATGGAAATATGTTTAAAATGATTGTACATGTATAATCTAATCACATTACGTGCTGTCTTGGGGAGAGGGAGGTAAGGGATGGAAGGAGAAAAGATTTGGAACTCAAAATCTTATAAAAATGAGTGTTGACAATTTTCTTTATATATAATTGGAAAAATAAAATACCAATAAAAAAGTTAAAAAAGAATCTAAATCTAAAAAAGAAGAAAGCATGTGTGTGAGAATTATTTGAACCTTCCTCTCATTGGATTTCACTCAAAGACAGAAAATAACATACACATTTAGTTAGGTCTGGAAATCTATCTTACCCTATAGGAAAGAGGAAAAGGGGGACAAGAGAAAGGAGGTAGTAGTAGGAAAGGTAGGATATTTTGCATGAATGGAAAAGCAGGCACATAGAATGGTATTTTTTATGTTCTTTTGATTTTATTCAGTTAAAAAGATCTGAAATTCCCCCCATGCCTATCTTTCATATCAGTCTCTCCAGATATTCTGCAATATTTTTGCAATTGTGTCTATTCCAGTAGAAGTCCCCTGTATAAACATTTGGTTCAATTTTACTGCCTTTTAAAAAATCATTTTTGGGGCAGCTAGGTGGCACAGTGTATAGAGCACCAGCCCTGAAGTCGGGAGGACCTGAGTTCAAATCTGGTCTCAGACACTTAACATTCCCTAGCTGTGTGACTCTGGGCAAGTCACTTAACCTCAATTGCCTCAGCAAAAGCAAAAAAAAAAAAAATTATTTTTGCTCCCTTTCAAGCTATTTCTATCTCTTCTATAAGGTACTGCAATTTGGAATTATAACTTTTAGATTTGTATATGTTTATATAATCATTAAACAAGAGAACTGTTTGTTATAATGATTTCTTAAATTCCTTTCCATTTTCCTTATTTATAGTCTTCAGTTTTCATTCTTGAATGCCCTTGAGATGACTTTGCTTAGCTGAATATCTTGCCAAGCTTTCATTAAACTGATTTTATTCTTCATTGTCTCTCCTTTTTGAGCTGATCATGTTTATCCTTCCATCATCAAAGATTATGCTTTATAAGGTGTTTTTTTCCCCTGAGGCATTTGGGGTTAAGTAACTCGCCCAGGGTCACACAGCTAAGAAGTATGAAGTGTCTGAAGTCATATTTGAATTCAGGTCCTTCTGACTTCAGGACTGCTCTATCTTTATAAGGTTTTCCAAAGAAGTTTCTCTTCTAAACTTGCATTGTCTTTGGCAGCCAGTGTTCCCTGTTTGATAAGTAAATCAGATGTTTGCTCCTAAGGTGCTTTCTTTGCTTTTTAGATTTCCCTATTGTGGCAATTAATTGGTTAAAATTCTGGATAAGATGATTAAAGTCAGTTTCAATGTCATTTCTATTTCCATTGCCCATTTGTTATCTTCAATAATTTGTTTAAATTTTGTTGTTGTTGTTAAACTATTTTAACCATATTCCATATCTTTTTCTTCCACTTTAAAAAAATTTCTAACTAGCTTTGAGAACTTGATGGGCTGACTATACACAGACAATTGACTCAAGGATAACTCCTACATCATTAACAAATTTTTTTAATTAAAATTTAATTTATTTTGTTTTTTATGATATCATTAGTGCTTACCATAGCCAGTATATAACAATTCTTTTCACAAAGAAAGATCATTATACAGATATATAAATCTTTGTAATCTAAAAGGCCAATACTTGATTCCTTCTTCTATTATCATGTTTTCTATATATTCCTCCTTATCCTAACCATTTTCCACCTCTGAATGAAGTCATTAAGTATCATAGTACTTCTTGATTTAATTTGAAGACTATTATTGTTTGTTTGTTTGTTTGTTTTTTCCTTCTGAGGCAATTGGGGTTGTGACTTGCCAGGGTCACACAGCTAGGAAGTGTCTGAGACCAGATTTGAACTCAGGTCCTCCTGACTTCAGGGCTGGTGCTCTAACCATTGCGCCACCTAACTGCCCCCGACTATTGTTGTTTTCATATAATTTATCTTTGATTACATTTTCAGCAAAAAATATTGGTTCATGAGCTGCACTAAGAGATGACTAAGTAGAGTATGAAATTTTTTTTTGGTTTTGGATTGTATGATAATTTTTTTTTTGGTTTGCTTTTTTTCATTAAAGCTTTTTATTTACAGAACATATGAGTAATTTTCCTACATGAATCTTTGCAAAATTTTTTTTGTTCCAAATTTTCCCCCTCCTTCCCCCCACTCCCACCTCTAGATGACAGGTAGTCTAATACATGTTAAATATGTTGAAATATATAACAAATCTAATATTTGTATACACATCTATACAGTTAACTTGCTGCACAAGATCTAGAAAGAGAAAAAAAAACAACCTAAGAAAGAAAACAAAATGCAAGCAAACATTCACAGAAAAAGTTAAAATGCTATGTTGTGGCCCACATTCAATTGCCACAGGATTCTCTCTGGATGTATATGACTATCTTCCTCGCTGAACAATAGGAACTAGTTTGAATCACCTCATTGTTGAAGAGAGCCATGTCCATCAGAATTGATCATCATATAGTCTTGTTGCTGTGTATAATGATCTCCTAGTTCTGCTCATTTTACTCAGCATCAGTTCATGCAAGTCTCTCTAGGCCTCTCTGAAATCGTCCTGCTGGCCGTTTCTTGCAGAACAATAATATTTCATAACATTCATATATCACAGTTTGTTTAGCCATTCTCCAATTGATGGGTATCCATTCAGTTTCCAGTTTCTAGCCACTACCAAAAGGGCTGCCGCACACATTTTTGCACATGTTGATCCCTTTCCCTCCTTTAAGATCTCTTTGGGATATAAGCCCAGTAGAAACACTGCTGGATCAAAGCATAGTTCAAATTGCTCTCCAGAATGACTTGGATCCATTCCCAGTTCCACAATGTATCAGTGTCTCAGTTTTCCCGCATCCCCTCCAACATTTGTTATTATCTTTTCCTGTCATCTTAGTCAATCTGACAGGTGTATAATGGTATCTCAGAGTTATCTTAATTTGCATTTCTCTGATCAATAGTGATTTAGAGCACCTTTTCATATGACTAGAAATGGTTTTAATTTCTTCATCTGAAAATTGACTGTTCATATCTTTTGATCATTTATCAACTGGAGAATGGCTTGAATTCTTATGAATTTGAGTCAATTCTCTAAGAACCCTTAAATGTAGAAATGTGGGGAAAAACTTTCAATAATGCAAGAAAATTATGAAAAAAAGAGTTAACAGCTTGGTTCAAAAATACTGGAAAAATAACACCTTAAAAACCATACTAGACCAAATGGTAGAAAAAAAAAGGGCAGGAAAATCCAATGAAGAAAAAAATGCCTTTAAAAAAGCAGAAATGGTCAAATGGGAAAATATGTACAAAAATTCACTGAAGAAAAGAACTCTTTAAAAAGTGGAAGTGACCAAATGGAAAAAGAACTACAGAAGCTCACTGAAGAAAATAATGCCTTAAAAATTAGAATTGGGCAAATGGAAGCTAATGACTTCATGAGACATCAAGAAGCAATAAAATAGAATCAAAAGTATGGAAAAAAATTGAAGAAAATGTGAAATATCTCATTGGAAGAACTGATCTGGAATATGGATCAAGGAGACATAATTTAAGAATTATTGGAACTGGGTTCAAAAAAAGAGCCTAGTCATTATAGTCCAAGAAATTATCAAAGAAAACTGCCGTGACATTCTAGAATCAGAGGGTAAAATAGAAACTGAAAGAATTCATCAATCATCTCCTGAAAGAGATCCCCAAATGAAAACTCCCAAGAATATTGTAGCCAAATTCCAGAGCTTTCAGGTCAAGGAGAAAATATTGCCAAGAAGAAGAAACAACTTAAATATCATGGAGCCAGAATAATATGATACTTAGCAAGTTCTACATTAAAGGACTGGAGGGCTTGAGATATGATATTTCATCAGGGAAAAGACCTACAATTACTAAAAAGAAGTACTTATCTAGCCAATCTGAGCATAATCCTTCACAGGGAAAATGGGTAATTAATGAAATTGAGGACTTTCAAGCATTCCTGACGAAAAGACCAGAGCCGAATAGAAAATTTGACTTCCAAATATTCTAATATTCCAAATATTAGAATATCTAAGAAATCCTGAGGAACTTATTTATTTTTAATTTAATTTAATTTTAATTTTATTTTTTTATTTGCAAAACATATGTACAGGCAATTCTTCAACAGTAACCCTTACAAAGCTTTTTGTTACAAATTTTTCCTCCCTACTCCCTACCCTTCCCCTAGATGGCAGGATATCCACTAAGTGTTAATTATGTTAAAATATTTGACAAATCGAATATATGTATACATATTTCCACACTTGATGTTGTGCAAGAAAAATCGTATCTACAAGAAAGAAAAATCAGAGAAAGGAAACCAATGCAAGCAAACATCAATCGAGAGCATGAAAATGTTATGTTGTGGTCCACATTTCACATCCCTCTCTCTGGGTGTATATGACTTTCTTCAGTGAACAATTGGCACTGGTTTGAAACATCTCATTGTTGAAGAGAGCCATGCCCATCAGAATTGATCGTCATATAGTATTGTTATTGCTGTGTATAATGATCTCCTGGTTCTGCTTATTTCACTCAGCATCAGTTCATGTAGGTCTCTCCAGGCCTCTCTGAAATCATCCTTCTGGTCGTTTCTTACAGAACAATAATATTCCATAATATTCATATATCATAATTTGTTCAGCCATTCTCCAATTGATGGGCATCCATTCAGTTTCCAGTTTCTAGCCATTACAAAAAGGGCTGCCACAAACATTCTTGCACATGTGGGGCCCTTTCCTTTCTTTATGATTTCTTTGGGATATAAGCCCAATAGAAACACTGCTGGGTCAAAGGGTATGCACAGTTTGATAACTTTTTGAGCATAGCTCCAAATTGCTCTCCAGAATGGCTGGATCCGTTCACAGCTCCACCAACAATTCATCAGTGTCCCAGTCTTCCCACATCCCCTCCATCATTATCTTTTCCTGTCATTTTAGCCAATCTGACAGGTGTGTAGTGGTACCTCCTGAGTAACTTATGATGAAAAATGTTACCCAGCTCTAGAGAAAGAACTGATGGAGTCTGAATGCAGATCAAAGCATATTTTTTTATTTTCTGGAGTTTTTTTTTACCTTTTTTGGTCTGTTTCCTTTTATAACATGGCTAATATAGAAATATATTTTACGTGGCTGCAATATATAGCCTATAGCAAATTGCTCTCCTTTTCAATGAAAGGAGAGGAAAGGGAATGAAAGAATTCAGAACCCAAAAAATTAAAAAACAATTTAAAATAGTTTTATATGAAATTGGTGAAAAAATAAAATACTAAATAAATAACAAGAAATTCTCCTGATCACAGCCTAATGCTTTATATGTAGAGCAAGTGATTCAACAGATAAATGAATGGAGGGGGGAGTCACATACTAAACAGAATAAGAGAGATAGAAGAGAACAATAATGGGAAGTGATGGAGAGTGAAAGACAGAAGGAAGGGGTACTAAAGAGTCCTAAATAAAAGAGTCAAACAATTTAGATGGAGTTGAAAATCTAGAATTGTGAGGAGAGAAGTAGGAGATGAAGAGATAGTGTCTGAAGTAGGAAGAGGTGTGAAACAGAAGGTGAAATGAGAGAGAAGAAAAAGGAGAAGAGGAGGAAAAGGAGAAAAAAAAAAGAAGAGAGGAGAAGGAAGTATATCAATGCTTCCCTAGAAAGCTAAGAAGAGTTGGAAGAGGAAGGAAAGGAGGGAATGGGAGAGAGATAGAATGGAAGAAAGCAAAGGAGAAGATTAAAGAAAATGAAGGGAAAAAGAAATGTCTAGAACTGAGGAAGATGGGAACCAAGATGGGCACAGAAACAGAGTGTTTGGCCTTTCCTAGGTCCCAAAAAGGATATAGTAGGATGGATAAAAGGAAAAGTGAGGGGAGAGAAAAAGTTATTATTATTATATACTTATTATTTAACATTCTACAGTTATTTTGCAGCAGAGAAACAGAAAATTGCTGCCTCCAATGAAGTGAAAATGAATATTACAGAGAAGGCACCAGAGAGTCACATGGTAGGTATGAGCAGACTGCAACACACAATCAAAGAGCAGAAATAAAAGATGTCTGACAATTGAATAAGAACAGGAAAAATGGGCTAATTATGTGATGATAATGAGTGTGAGAGAAGAGAAGGCTGAGAGTTATGGGAGGAAGGAAGGTGAGGGAGGAAAGGAAGAAGATGAATGAGAGGAAGGCAGGAGATGGAAGAGTAAGGGTTGGGAGGATGATATAGAGGAAGGGAGGGAAGAAGGATGGAATGACTGAGGGAGGAAGATGGCAGGGAAGAAGATAAGAGAGAGATAGGTGGGAGAGGGAGGAAGAATGGAAAGAGGATGGAAAGGAAGGAGGGGAGGGAAGAACGGAGTAGGATGAGGGAGGGAGGAAGATGGGAGGATGAGAGGAGGACAGCAGGGAGGAGGATGGGAGAGAGAGGAGGATAAAATGGAAGGAAGGAATAAGGAAGGTGAGAAAGGGGGAGGAGAGAGGAGAGGCGGGGGAGAGAGAAAGGGAGAGAGAGGGGGAAAAAGAGAGAGAAGGAGAGAGAGGGAGAGGGAGAGAGAGAGAGGGAAGGAGGGAGGGAAGGAGAGGGAGGGAGGGAGGGAGAGAGAGAGGGAGAGGAAGAGAGAGAGGGAGAGGGAGAGGGAGAAAGGGAAGGAGAGAGGGAGGGAGGGAGGACCCCATCCTTCGGAACGCTCTGAGCATGCGCAGCCTCGGCTGCTGCAGGGAGGCGGCTGCTGCGGTGCGGGTTCTCTGGGAGGCCCGAGGTGGGTCTGAAGCGGGAAGCGGGGAAGTGGTCCCGGGATCTATGCACGGAGGCTCCTGGGCCTCCATTTGGAGTTGCGTCTCTCGGTCGCACCGGTAAGTCTCTCCCGCCGGCCCCACCGAGCTCAGTTCCCTTCCCCCTTTCTTCCGACCCCTCCCCCAGTCCTGGAGCTCTCCCTGTTCCCCATAGGAGACCTTCCTCCCCCTCCTTATCCTCGCCCCACCTTTTTTTGCTGGGACCGAGTGCTGGGTCTGGGCTGAGAGACCCCGAATTCAAATTCCTCCTTAGACACTTTTTAAGTGGGTGGCTTTGGGCAAATCACTAAATTTCTCCCTCCGCCTTAGTTTCCTTCTCTGTAAAGGGGGGATCGTAGTGGCGCAGATCTCTCCGGATTGTTGCGAGGATCCAGTAAAATAATATTTGTGCCTCATTTATACAGCGCTTAGCACTGTGCCTGGCACCTCGTAGATGTTTTTTCCCTCCTTCCCCTTCCTTTTTCCTTATCATTCTTTCTCCAAGCCCCTGCCTCTCTCACCCTTCCTCTTGCCCCTTTCCTCCTAGCCTCTTCATCTTTGCTCCTTTAAACAAATTTATTTACTTTGTATTGTCTATTTTATTATGAAATTATTTATCAGCAAACGTTTCAGTAAGCAAAGAAAACAAGAATTGTATATTAAAATAGTGAAATTTCCTTTTTTTTTTAAAGTATGTTAAATTTAGCAGGATTGTAAAAAAAAAATGACCTCTTTTGATTAATGCACTCTCTGCATTTGTCACTGGTTAATTTACCTCGTTTCTTCTCCCTTGTAACAAAGAATTGGCAAGCAAAGAATTCAACACATTGGCTATATCTCAGTATCCATTTCATATTTAATGGGGCCACATGCCCTGTCTACCAGGAGATGGGAGGAATGAATGTTTCACCATTAGTAGCCCTTCCCCTATTACCATCCAATCCCCCCATCACCTAGGCAAGCTCCCTAATCCCTGCTTTTTGGTTTCCAGAGTGTTCTACAAGATTCAGTTTAAATCCCACCTTCAGTAAGAACCTTCCTACCTCCCCACCCCCAGGCCTTCCAGCATGTTAATGCCCTCCCTTCTATTTACTCTGTGTACAAATTTCTAATGTACCTAGTTTACATGTTGTCTCTTCTATTAGAATATATACTGCTTGACTACAATGTGTGTTTTTGTTTTTATTTTTGTCTTTCTTTGTATGCCTAGTGCTTGGCTTATTAAATGCTTGTGGGCCCTCTTGGTTCTTGAAGAGTAGGGTACCTGTACCACTCACCCAGCTTCCTTTTACAGATTTCTGACTGAAGAAATGGCTCAATCTCTCTCTTTTCATTTCCTTTTATTACTTATTCCTTACTTTTACTTTATTGCTTGGAGGAGGCATAAGTTTCCAGTAATGTTAGTGTTCTCCCTGAAGTGACATGGAAATGGGTCACACTTTCTAAATGAAAAAAAAATCACCTGATTCAAATTAATAGGCCACATCAAAACTCCAGATTAGGTATTTTATTATTTAAAAGGAAGGCTGCCTGTTAAGTATTTTTTCTCTGGGGTTAAAAACATGAAGGGGGATTGTGTTTCACCCTGTGTAGAATATGGATTGGATCTTAGAATTGTTTATGGTACAAGTCACATATTCCTGGATTATTCATTGTAAATTGCATTTGCTAGTTTAAATAATGACAAAGTTTTCTTGTTATATTGGCATACAGCCTTAAGGTTTTTCATTGTATCTCACTCTCATTTTTTTTCATCATAAGGTTTATTTTTGGAACACTGCTTCCTAATCTTTTTCCTCACTGAAATGAATGAATTTTGTTGTGATTGGGAAACTTATTAATATCTATCAGTGGCATAAATATCTTGAGAACTATGTGTAGTAGGTATTATAAAGTAAGCTAGAAAGATATTCTTTGTTTTCTTATGAAAAACAGTGTGTTTTCCTTTAACTAAAATCAGCAGACTTTGTAGCCAAAAAAGGGAATATCTTGTTAGGTCACTTTTTTGGAGGTTTAATAATTGTGCTTATGATTTTAGTTTTCTGTTTAGTTTGCTAGGAGGTAGTCATCAAAATAAGAAATTTTTGTGCAATTGAAAAACTAAATTATACACTCTATAGATCAAAATATAAAACATGGAAATTGCTATTGAATAATATTTTAAGAAAGTGATGACTTTGAAACAGGCTTGAACAGTATACCTGATTTTGAGCTGTTATGTTTCACTCTCTTCAGAAAACTAGTGGTTTTTTTTTTTTTTTGTTTTGTTTTGTTTTTTTTTGCTGGAGGATGGTAGGGGGTGGGGTAGTGGAACAAGTTATGTGTCAAGATGTGTTTATTAAAAAGGAGTCTACTTCTAAAGTATTGAATAATTTATATGTACATGTGAAATTAAGAGCCTCATTAAAAAACATAATTTATTTGTTGTTTTTCCCCTTTGTTGTTCATTAAGGCATCCTATGACTTTTTCCTAATTATTTTACTCATTGATGCTCTTGACAATATGGAGGTTAAACTAGAAATTTTATTATCCACAAGTATCAAGCAGAAAAAACCTTGGCCTCGAATTTCCTGGCTGGGACAGGTAGGTATTTCTTTTCATTCATATAAATGTATGTGTCTTTATGAAATGTTTTATATTTACTGAATTTATCTATATACCTATATATGTAAAAATATACATATATATATATATATATATATACACTTATTTACTTCTAGGATAGAATAAGGCGAATAAAATACCCTTTCACTTGAAATAATACTTCCCTATGTATTTGAGATAAATTAGCAGTTAGATTCTCTTTTGTTCATAGATGTTGACTCTTGGTGGGAGTTTAGTTGATCCTCTAATCCAGTCTCATTTTACAGATGAGGTAGTTGAGGCCTAAGGAAGAAGAATGATTGGTCTGCTCAAGGTCACAAAGATGACAGCTGGCATAGCCATCCAAGGACTGTGTTTTTTTTTTTTTTCCATTATCCCATGAAACCTTCCCTAAATAAGTGTGATTTAAAAAAAAATTATGTAAAGATCTTTTATTTTAGGGAAATTATTTCTTCAAGAAGAATTTATTGGAAAAATATATTTTACTATCAATCAGTTAAACTTTTTTGTATTTGAAGCTAAGGTGGTATAAATCTGAAGAGGGAAATCTTCTAAAGGTAGGACAAGTAGGGATGGGAGCCAGATCAGATCTCAATTCTTCCATTCTTCCTCATGGTGGTTTGTGAAATTCAACAGCTCCTCTGCTTCTTCCATCTAAACATATCACTCAGATAAGATACTTCTTTAATACCAAAGTGTATCTGTGGTATTGCTTACGACTATATAGATTGCTTATACTTGCCTTTGGAGTCTGTATAAGTCATGTTCAAGTTCTTCCAAAGATCTGCTACAAAACATCTACCTGACATTCTTTTGCTCTTTTTAATTTTATCAGTTCTAGTGGAACACTTGGCATGTTCCACTTGCTCTTGCCATCTAACCACTTATTTTTCTAATAACATATTTCCTTTATGGTGTTCCTATGTCTGTTCTTGTGGTTCAGTCACAGTCACCCACAGTCTTGTGGGTGTTTTGTGCAGATTACTTTCACTGACTGTACTTTGAATCATTTACAAGTTTGATTTCTCAGAGACATTTGTGTTAAAAATGATAGTTCTTTACCCCAAGGAGCAACTTTGAATTAGTAAAAGCATGCATATTTTCTTGTGCATAATTTTTCTATTATTTAATTATGAACTTACCTCATTGTCCACTGGCAGTGCTTGTCTCAGATAGACATACTAAAGTACTAATTTCATAGGTCAGATATCCAACTGTGTATCATGGTCTGGACCATAAGCATTTTTCATCCATACAGTTACATTTTTATGTATCTTTTGAATGATCATGGATTTCACTGTAATAGCCCTTACGCAATCAGCCCAATATAATGAATAAAGAGAAGTTATGTGAAGGGTCTCACCATTCAAAGGGAAGCTCTTTTCCATTTGAATGTTGTACAAAATGTTTTCCATGACAGTTACATAATTCTGAATAAATCTGATATGACTGACTGGAGACTTAATGTTGTTGGTTAGTTGTGTCTGGCTCTTCATGTTTCCATTTGGGACTTCTTTGGCAAAGATATTGAAGTCTTTGCCATTTCTTTCTCTAGCAAAGAATTAATAGAATATGCTTGCCTATAATATAGCATACTGTAGGAGTTCTTAATCTGGATTTCTTAGATGCCCAAGATGCCAAGATTGGGAAAAATCAATTGCCTCTTTATTTTATCACTAACCTCTAAATGAAATTTAGTACTTCATTTACTTAAAAGAATTATTCTTAGAAGGGGTACATAGGCTTCACTGGGTTGCCAAAAAGATCCGTGACTAAAAAGAGCTTAAGAATCTCTTTGGCAAAGTGAATAGAATGTTACACTTGTAGTCAGGAAGAATTAGGGTGGAATCTTGCCTTTGACACAGCAAAACTGTCCAATCTTAGTCAAATCCTCTGACCTTTCTGAGCCTCAATTTCCTCATCTCTAAAGTATGAATGATATTATTACACAGCATTGTTGTGAGGCTCAAATGATATAATACATGTAAAGGACTTTTCATGCCTAAAAGTGTTATGGAGATTTTAGCAACATAGTATGCCTAGAAGGCCCCTTTGCAATTAAAACTCCAAACTGCATAAGATTTTAAAAGTAACTATTAGAGAGTTATGAACTAGCAAATAAGTTATTGGAAGAGGTACTTAGGGAATCCTTACATGCTGAAGATACTTAGAAACAGTGGAAAATTCTTAGATAATGTTCACTTATTGCTGTCTATCCATTATGTGCTTTCTGATTAAAATGTGAAATCATTTTCAAAATGGATTTCATCTTCTGGCTTTCTTGTACCCCCTTTTTATTGGTGCTTCTCTAGTTAGAATAAGTGAAGGGATAATTCTGCTTGGCACCTCAGTGTCTCCAATGTTTCTTCTTCAATAGGAAAAAGAAGCTATTTTTCTTCTGGATGATAAATATATAAATGAAATTAATTTGCCATCTGGAAAAACAAAGAAAATCCCTCGTCTACAGCTTTTGATGAAAAATGTTGTCATTATAACAACTTCCAGTAATGGTTAAGTATTTATTACTGATATTTTTAAAAGCTTAAATTAAATTGATTTTGGAGGTAATGGTTCCATGGATAGAGAATTGGTCTTGAGCCAAGAAGACATAGTTTCAAGCCCTGCTTCTGACACTTACAGGTTGTGAAAGGTCATTTAACTTCTCAGTTTCCCAGATAATTCTTTTTTTTCTCTCAGAGGTATTTTATTTTTCCAAATACATGTAAAAATAGTTTTCAGTATTCATTCTGTAAGAATTTGTGTTTCAAGTTTTTTCTCCCTGCTTTCCTTACCTCTCCCCTCCTCAAGATGACAAGCAATTTTACATAGGTTATACATGCACAATATTTTTAAACATATTTCCATATTTGTCATGTTGCACAAGAAAAATCAGACCAAAAGGGGAAAAAAATGAGAAAAAACCAACCAACCCCCCCCACCCAAATGAACATGCTATGTTTTGATCCACATTAAATCTCCATAGTTCTCTCTCTGGATGAGGATGATACTTTCCATCCCAATTCTATTGGAATTGCTAAGACAGTCTCTTAACAATTTAAATTGCAGAGTAGGTGCTAATCTATATACATAGTTTTCTTGCTGA
Source organism: Myrmecobius fasciatus (assembly GCA_023553655.1). Taxonomy (NCBI): domain Eukaryota; kingdom Metazoa; phylum Chordata; class Mammalia; order Dasyuromorphia; family Myrmecobiidae; genus Myrmecobius; species Myrmecobius fasciatus. Next base: position 89,665 of record JAJPUD010000510.1, read on the forward strand.
AATTCCCTATGCTAAGGTTCCACAGAAAAATAGATTTCAATTTATAGTAATTTATAATTGAAATGAAGGTTGGAACATTTTCAATGTATTTTAATAACAGTAGTTGAGAAGGACCCTTTTTCTTTTTGAAAACAGATGCTTGGCTAGCTGGGGTACTTACCAGTGGTGAAATTTTTCTTTGGAATAAAGATCAAGACTGCTTGAAAACTGTATCTGCAACTGAAGAATCTAAGACACTGATAACAACAGCCTTAGGTAGGATTCTCTTAATTGTCTGTTTGCAGTTACCAAAAAATAGAAAGGAAGAAGTTTGAAGTACTCTCTTTATAATCCTAATTGAAATCTCCTTACATTGGTTTTGGTGACACCTGTCCTAACAGACACCTAACATTTTTGTGCCCACTATAAATTCATCCTTATTAATACTGTTTTCTTCCTTTGCATGTGTTTTTTTTATTTTTAATTTTATAATTTTTTAATTAAAGCTTTTTGTTTTTAAAATATATGCATGGATAATTTTCAGCATTTACCCTTGCAGAACCTTGTGTTCCAAATTTTTTTTTCTTCTATATTCTTCTATATGTATTTTCACAAATGTCATTTTGCACGTTATGTGTTTTTAAGTGTTTTTTTTAATTTGTAAAGTTAGTGTATTGGGAATTTCTAATTAGTAGGGCAGAAAAATGGGTACATTAAAAAAAAACATTTTATAGAGCTGGAAAATTTGGTTTTCTGATGAATAGTTTTTTTTTTTTTTTCCTAGAGTGTTCTCTGAGACTGTACATCTTTGTATCAGGAGATGGAAAAAGAGTTCTGCTTACCACACCTTCTGGATACATTTTGCTGTGGGAATGTTTAGAGTCTGGGAATATTATATATTCAAAAAACTCTTCACTGTTGGGTCAGTGGTCACAAATCCAACCTGAAAAATCACTTGTTGTGCCTTCTCCTGAAGATAAAGAAGCTGTAGTAGATGCTGTTTTTATAAGAAATGAGGTAAATTTGAAATTAGGCAGATATTTGAAATTGAGAAAAAAAAGTTAATCTTGAGATCTATTTTAACAAGATATATAGAATTTCATCTGGATATTAGAATAGTAATTTTAGGATTAACTCATTCGTCATATGAAAAAATTTCAACATTTCCTATCCACAGTTCTTTAAATATTGTAAAAAACATGGTTTAGACTTGTAATAGATTTTTTTCTGATGTTATTTTCAATAGCATATACAACAATATGGAATTAGTGGGATTAAGACTGTTAAGTAACTCACATTTAGTTTGGAATGCACTATTTTTTAATTGGGTTGTTTGAATTCTAAGGCCTCCTAGCTTAGCTTTTCTTATAATAATTATGTGCTAATACTTTTTTTTAAAATAAAATCTTGCTGATTTTTTAATATTTTCCTAATGTACCTCCCTTCTAGAGAGCCATCCCTTTTGTCAAAGAATTTAAGAATAAAGAAAAAACCAGTTATGCAAAACTAATCAGTATATCAAAAAAGTCTGATATTATGTGTAGTATTCCATATTTCTGGATCCCCTTGGCCTTATTCTACTTTGTTTTGTTTTCTATTATTTCTTTTATTTCTTTCCATTATTTAAAAAGTCTTTCCATTTTTTACTTATATATCTCATACTTGTCATTCTTAATTATATTATAATGTTTCATTCCAATTACTGATCTGACTGTGGCCTGTCAGTTTTTTACTGTTGGATAGTGAGTTGTTTCTAGTTTTTTGTTATTATAAGAAATGCAACAATGAATATTATCATAGTTAACCTTTTCTTTTAGAATGCTCTTACATTGAGTCAAAGGATATGATTTTTTTTATTTGCATAACATATGTGTGGGTAATTCTTCAACAACAACCCCTACATAGCTTTCCATCACAAATTTTTCCCCCCAACTCCCCACCCCTCCCCTAGATGGCAGGATATCCACTACATGTTAATTATGTTAAAATATTGGCAAATCGAATATATGTATACATATTTCCAAACTTATCATTGTTGTACAAGAAAAATCTTATCTACACAAACGATATATCAGATAAAGGAAACACAATGTAAGCAAACATCAATCAAGGAGTATGAGAATGTTATGTTGTGGTCCACATTTCGCATCCCTCTCTCTGGGTGTATATGGCTTTCTTCAGTGAACAATTGGAGGTGGTTTGAAACATTTCATTGTTGAAGAGAGCCATGTCCATCAGAATTGATCGTCATATAGTACTGTTGTTGCCATTATAATGATCTCCTGGTTCTGCTCATTTCACTCAGCATCAGTTCATGTAAGTCTCTCCAGGCCTCTCTGAAATCATCTTGCTGGTCATTTCTTACAGAACAATAATATTCCATAATATTCATATACCATAATTTATTCAGCCATTCTCCAATTGAAGGGCATCTATTCAAATTCCAGTTTCTAGCCACTACAAAAAGGGCTGCCAAAAACATTCTTGCACATGTGGGGATTTTTCCTTAAAGGATATGATTTTTAAAATTCATATTATACTGCCAGGTTGTATGTCAGAAGTAGTTTTGGCTTTCAAATGATTTTACAATATAACATTAACTTATTTAATCTTTGCAAAAAGTAAAATCAGGGTGGTTTGTTTTTTTTCTTTACAGTTGCTTGGTGATTGCTGCTTGTGTTCATTTATTTTTTATTCTGGGGAATATTTGATGTTAACATTTTTGGCGCTTCAATGGCATGAAAATGTATCTCGATCTAGTAGGTGAGAATTAACTTTTCTTTTAAAAAATTAACAAAACCTGAACCCTATTTTTGTACCCTCTCCTCTGTTTAAGTTCCTTTAGTACACATACAAAATAACAAACCAAAAGTTAAATAGTTAAATATCCATGGACTATTCCTTCTATTTTTCAGAATAAGAAAAAAACAAAAGATTTTTATTTCCTTGAGGTTGATATTTAAAAATTTAGGGCCCATGGTTCCAATAGTCCTCTGATGGAGAGAGCCATCTGCATCCAGAGAGAGGACTGTGGGAACTGAGTGGATCAGAACAAAGTATTTTCACTATTTTTTGTTGTTTGCTTGCATTTAGTTTTCTTTCTCATTTTTTTCTTTTTGATCTGATTTTTTGTGTGCAGCATAATTATGGAAATATATATATAGAAGAATTGCACATATTTAACATATATTAGCTTATTCGCTATCTAGGGAGGGGTTGAGGGAAAGGAAGGAGGAAAAAAAATTTGGAACCCAAAGTTTTGCAAGGGTGAATGTTGAAAATTATCTATGAATATGTTTTGAAAATAAAGCTTTATTAAAAAAAACTGGAGGTCCATAGAGGCAGCAAGAAGAGGCAGTGGATAAGAGTACTGGCTTTGGAATTCAAATTTGGCTTCACACATTTGATAGTTACTAGCTGTGTGATCCTGAGCAAGTTGTTTAATCCTGGTTGCCTTACCAAAAAAAAAAATTGGGGGGCCCATGAAATCTTTGCTTTTTTATAATAGTGCTTATTTTGTTGGAGCTGGCAAAGTTTTTAATCATGACATGTTGGAAATCTGATTTATATTGATCTGTAGGGACATAGAATTTGGAAAAAGTTAAAAAACAAATTGAAAGTTGAAAAGAAATATGACCTATTTATAGACATGAATTTTTAAACTTTTCTATCAAAATCTTTAACCATTATATAGATACAATAGAATAACATTACCTCACTTAGCACTTTGTTTAACCAAGTACTATCTTTAAAACAACCTTGTAGTGTAAATAATGCAAATTTTATTAACTACTATTTTGCAAATGATGGAACTGAGACAGAGATACATGTAGTGATTTTCTCCGAGTTAATACATGCTGTAAATAGCAGAACCAGTATTTCATTGCCATTCCCTCAGCCTTGAATATCAGGCTATCTAGGCCCATCAGATCAAGAAGTTTTGAACTATTAATAAAACAATTAGGTTACTCTTATTTAACTGATGATTGTCCTGTTCTACCCTAGATGAAATTTTGAGGTATCTTGAAGATTGTCTTTAAAGATAGAAAATAGTATACTTATATATCTTAACTATGTTAAATTTTAATTACTTTTTAAAATTACCAGCAAATGATGAGTTTGTTATAATTTCATTATTTTATTTTTTACAGTTCATTGTCATATCAGGTCCATTGGGCACATCAAGAATGTTTTTTATGCACCTTGATTCCTAAATGTGAATCAGTGAAATCAAGAGGAGCCCTGATTATAGCATTTTCAAGGGATGGCCTTACCCTGGCAGTAACTCTTAATCAGAAAGATCCAAAGGTCAGTAAAACTAATCTCTCCAGCAAAGTAGAATCTGTAAAAAGCCCGAGTTGAAATCATCTTAGAATTTCCCTTGATTAAATATGTTTTATTACCTTAATAGTAAATCTCTAGAATAAATAGTGTTTATGGTTCTCAAGCATTTGCTAGGATAATTCTGTCTAAAGCTGTAGTCTGGTGTGGGGCAACTAGTGGTACGGTGGATAGAGTGCTGGGCCTGGAGTCAGGAGCATCTGAGCTTACATCCAGCTCAGACAGTCACGAGCTGTGTGACCCTGGGCGAATCACCTAATCCTTCTTTGCCTCGGTTCTATCATGGGCAAAGCCCATGAGGTCATGTAAAGTCGGACATGATTGAAGGATGGAACCACAACCACAAATGTTCCAGGACTCCTCCTTTTAAGCTCTGAAGCCCTATTTTTGGAAGCAGATCCCAATCCTCTCCTGCCTGCCTGGGGACCCCTTTACTGGGGATTAGATTAGAGTGAATCCTTGAGTTAATGGGAAGTCCTAAAATCTCTGATTAAGAGTCAGTGGGGGGGGCAGCTAGGTGGCGCAGTGGATAGAGCACCATCCCTGAAGTCCGGAGGACCTGGGTTCAAATCTGATCTCAGACACTTAACATTCCCTAGCTGTGTGACCCTGGGCAAGTCACTTAACTCAATTGCCTCAGCAAAAAAAAAAAAAAGCAAAAAAAAAAAAAAGAGTCAGTGGGGGCCGTCTAATTTATTGTATAACTGAGGGAACTGTGACCATAAGAGGTAAGGTGGCTTGCCCAGGTCATGCAGATGGTAAGTGTCAAAGAAAGGATGGAGATTCGGGTCCTCAGCTGGAGAGCTAGCATTCTTTCCATTGTGTCTCACATCATATCTTGGTCTGTGCTTAAACCCCCAGGTCAGCCTCAGGTGTCCAGGTAACTGTAAAACAAGAATTTTTAACCTAGAGGCTGGAAATTTGTTTTTAAATTTAATGCCTGTTTCAGCATAATTGATTTCCTTAATAATTCTCCGTATTTTCCTTTTCTTCTCTGCATTTATAAACATTTTGAAAAGGGTATCACAGACTTGACCAGTAACACTGAGCCTGGAGTCAAGAGGAAGACTCATTTTCCTAGTTCAAATCTAACCTCAGATCCTTTCTAGCTGTGTGACCCTGAGCAAGTCGTCCTGTTTGCTTTAGTTCTTCATCTCTAAAATGAATTGTAGATGAAAACGGCCAACCACTCCAATGTATTTGCCAAGAAACCCCAAATGGGGTCACAAAGAGTTATATATAATTGAAAAAAGACAACACATGTGAATTTGAACATGTTTTCAAATTTTTATTTGGATATGAAGCTTTTTATATTATGTTTGCTGAGAAATATTTCCCATATCATGTGGCTTTTATTTGTTTTTATTGTTCTGTTCTTTACTGAACAATTTGAAAAAAGTTTTTTTATCAGCTTCATCCATAATTATTTTTTATTTATTTGAGTGATAAAAACATATTTTCCACATTTGAAATTTAGGTTTTTAAAAAAATTAAACTGGCGTTTATCTAGCAGGAATTTATGGTATGAAATGTGGATCTAAATTTTTTTTTCTTCACATTATTATCCAGTTTTTCTGAGAGTTTCTTTAGTTATCAGCAGCTTTGGCTTCGTATGACATTTAATCCTTTAAGAGGGAATATTAGTCTTTTTTTAGTTTTTTGCTTAGTACTAGATACTTTTCATAGTAGCTCCTTTATCTTTTAAAGTTAGTGATAGTTAAATCTCTCTCAGACGTACTTTTTTATCTAGTTTTCCTACTTTTTCACCCTGCATAAATTTCATAATTTCATTTAATTCCACGAAGTTTACCACTTGTATTATTTGTGGTAATGGAATTTCAAGATCAAAAGCTATAACTAATTTTATGAACTGATAAAACTTTTTTTTTATTAAAGCTTTTTATTTGTATAACATATGTATGGGTAGTTCCCCAGCATTGATCTTTACAAAGCTTTCCATTACAAATTTTACCCTCAGTCCCCTCCCCTCCCCTGGATGGCAGGAAGTCCACTACATGTTAATAATGTTGAAATACTTGACAAGTTGTGTGAGAAAAATCTATCTACAAGAAAAAAAAAGAAAATCAGAGAAAGGAAACCCAATGCAAGCAAACCTCAATAGAGAGCATGAAAATGTTAGGTTGTGATCCATATTTCATATCCCTCTCTCTGGGTGTATATGGTTTTCTTCAGTGAACAATTGGAAGTGGTTTGAGACATTTCATTGTTGCAGAGAGCCATGTCCACCAGAATTGATCATCATGTAATACTGTTGTTGCTGTGTATGATGATCTCCTGGTTCTGCTCGTTTCACTCAGCATCAGTTCATGCAAGTCTCTCCAGGTCTCTCTGAAATCGTCCTGCTGGTCGTTTCTTGCAGAACAATAATATTCCATAACATTCATATGCCATAATTTATTCAGCCACTCTCCAATTGATGGGCATCCATTCAGCTTCCAGTTTCTAGCCACTACAAAAAGGGCTGCCACAAACATTCTTGCACATATGGGTCCTTTTCCCTCCTCTAAGATCTCTTTGGTATATAGGCCCAGTAGAAACACTTCTGGGTCAAAGGGTATGCACAGTTTGATAACTTTTTGAGCATAGTTCCAAATTGCTCTCCAGAATGGTTGGATCCGTTCACAGTTCCACCAACAATGTATCAGTGTCCCAGTTTTCCCACATCCCCTCCAACATTCATCATTATCTTTTCCTGTCATTTTAGCCAATCTGACAGGTGTGTAGTGGTACCTCAGAGTTGTCTTCATTTGCATTTCTCTGATCAATAGTGATTTGGAGCAACTTTTCACATGACTAGAGATGGTTTTAATTTCATCATCTGAAAATTGTTCACATCCCTTGACCACTTATCTATTGAAGAGTGGCTTGAATTCTTATATATATGAGACAATTCTCTATATGTTTTAGAAATGAGGCCTTTATCAGAACCATTAAATGTAAAGATGATTTCCCAATTTGATGCTTCCCTCCTAATCTTTTCTGCATTAGTTTTATTTGTACAGAAACTTTTTAACTTAATATAATCAAAATTATCTATCTGGTGTTCAATTAGGATGAACTGATAAAACTTGAACAGGTGCTAAAATTTTGCTTCACTATATCTTGCTATATTATCTACCTAATTTCAATACACTTTGTTTCCATTATATGACAGGGAGTTTCTTCCAAGTCCAATGTATAGGATTGATAGAATTGAATCTAGTTTTTTTTTTTTTGAGTCTAGTATTTTAACGTAAGTATTATTTTTAGTATTTTGATCTAAAATAAAAATTCATTAATAATGATTTTTGCAGGTTACAAAATAAGCCTCAGCTAATTTTTTGTGTGTTTTTGTTTGCTTGTTTTCTAGGCCACACAAATATTATTTATAAACATACTGAATTTTGTTGCTCTCTGTGGTAGTCTTAAAGGTTGTAGCAATAAGAATCCTGTGGTTCCATCCAGACTTATTAGGTAAGATTGCTTTTAAAGAATGACAGAATAATTTTACTTTTAAAGAAGTTTTTATTTTTACAAAACTTTATTTTATTTTATTTTTACTTATTTTACTTTTTTTACATTATTTTAATTTATTTTACAAATGATAGGAGTCTGCTTTATATCTACTGTCATTTATGGGGAATAGATTCTAGAAGTTCTGGATAATAAAGTCTGTGAGTCAGTCATTATCAGAAGTGGGAGAGAGATATTAGAGAGGAATATTGTATATAAAAATTTCTCTTTCTTTTCTCATCTACTTACTTTTCCCCTCCACCTTGGAAGAAGAGGGATTGCAGTATGGTGAGAAAACTCTGGGATAAAGTAAAGAAGCAGAACAGACTAGGGGTGACTGAGATAGTAATTTTTCAATCTTGGACATATATTAACATAAACAGGACTTTAGAACAAAACTTAAACTGTGGGTTGTCCACCCCATGTTGGGTCATGTAATTGAATGTGGGAGTCACAACAAATTTGCTAACAATAAAAGGTTTCTGAACATGGTGATAAAAAATTATTTCAAAATCATCCTGTTTGCTTTAGTTCTTCATCTCTAAAATGAATTGTAGATGAAAACGGCAAACCACTCCAATGTATTTGCCAAGAAACCCTAAATAAGGGTGTATCTAAGGTATTTCTGGTAGCACTTATCTGTGTTTCAGTGCACAACTTTGCTGCAGTCTTGGTTCTGAACACACAACATGTACCCTTTGTACTTTGCATGCACAAATGCTACCAGAAACACCTTGACTCATATTTGGGACTGGGTTGTGTAAAAATTCCTTGGCAAAAAGGGGTTGCAAGGAGAAAAAATTTAAGAAAACCTGTTTTAGAGATAGGTGCACAGATGATAGATGCTGGGCCAGGAGTCAGGAAGACCTCAGTTCACATTTATTCAAATAATTTAGTAACACTGAGCAAGTCCACTTAACCTTAGTCTGCCTCAGTTTCCTTAACTGTAAAATGCTGATAATATTAGCATATTGTTGGGAGATTAAATAAGAGAATATTTATAAAGTGCTTTGCCAAATGGCAGACACATAAGAGGTGCTATATGAATGCTTATTTCGCTCCCTATCTCTTCTCTCCTTCCCCATCTTGTCTTTAGGCAAAACTCGAAGGAAGACAAAGTTTGTCTACTTTTCCTGCTCTCTCTCTTGGCCATTCCTCTCCATTTTCCCTCCTTCTTCACAATCAAAATTCCCATTCCTTGAATGTTAGTGTTCTTAACTAAGTATTATATGATTTAGGATTCTCCAGACAGGGAATTGATCATTCCTTTGGGAGATGGAAAAAAAAAAAAGTATGCTATCCATAAATGAATCTGAAGAAGAGGTGATACCAATTAGTTGTGATGAAATTTTCCTGGTAGGGAAAGGATCTCCATTTATAGAACGTTATGGCAGTGTTAACAGTTTTGAAGATCTTTTGAACACACTTCCAGAATGATTAGTGATCCCTACACTATTGATGGAGGCTACTAATCTGACTAATGCAATTTACAATTATGTATGAGTTCCCAGATTTATTCTTCAAATGGATATTTGTATTTCAAAAGATTTTGTTATCCAAATGGATGTGTTTGGTGGAATGTTAGGGAAGAGAGGTTTTTTGAATACCAATAAAATATTCCCCAATAAATAAAACATGTAGAATCTGTACTATAATTATAGTTAACTATATGCTATTTATCATTCTAACCCATTAAATTTCTGCCTTTGAAACTTAGAAGACATCATTACAATGCAACCTATGTTTTATTATAAAGAGTTTTGCAAATTTGTTGTACTTTTCTCTTTCTAGGTCCTACTGGGTTGGTGATATCAGCTGGACTCATGATAGCCTTTTTCTGGCCTGTGTATTAAAACGTGGCTCCTTGATTCTCTTGACCTGTTTGGGTGAATTGCTAACTTTGCTCACATTTGGTTGTTCTATAGAATTTGGACCAGCAGAATTTATTCCTCTTCATCCACTAATAACATATAGGTGAGAAAGCATAATAACATATAAATGAGATATAATTTTTAGTTGTTTTAATTTGTGATGATATCTTCCTTTCTGGGTGTTACTTGTATACATTTTTTTTTTAATAATTTCACCTTTCACATTGTCTTTCTTTTCTGTCTGTCATTTCAATATCTGTTTCTTATTTATAGTTCTCTCCTATTTCTTATTATGGCTTTACCTTGATGAAAAATTGACATTGTGATCATGTAAGTATTGTTATTTACATGTCTTAATAACATAAAAAAATAAAGTTTGCAGTGCTTTATTACATTTCAGTGATTAAATTTCAACTCATTAAAATTTATAATTCAAAATTAATTTGGCACATGGCATTTGTCCTAGAAGTTTTAGTTATTATTTTTTTTTAAATAGCAAGACACTCTTGTTGATTTTGTTGATATCGTTCCAAACTTTTAAAGTAGGGATATATAAAATATGTTTATTTCTAATATCAATATTACTCTTAATAGTTTTAATATAGAATTTAAAGTGACCCAATGAAATTATTGCCTAGTCTAGTCACTGTTTTAGATTTATAATTTTGAATTTGTTTATTAGAGAATGACATCAGGTGTAGAACAAATTTGGGGAGGCATTTGTGTATTGCAATTAAAAATTTTTTTACTTGTATTTCACTTGTATATTAAATCACAAATGATTTATAATTTATAAGAGAATTAGGGATTCCCAATTTTTATTGTGGTTTAACAGTATTTATATTGCAATAATTTCTAAAACAAAACATAAATAATTTTTTACCCATGTAGCAAATTTACAAGGTGAGAAAAGGATATTAGTTAGTGGGTATACTTAGTGTAACTTTTCATATAATTTTCTCAATATTTGCAAAGATCTTTTATCTACTTTTAAGTTGGTGCAGTTGGTCTCTGTCACATTATGTATGTACACTCACATTAAATTTCTAACTTTGAAAGTTGAATGAAATGTGTATCATGGTGTAAGACCTCCTTTTTCAGTTCTTTTCTTCCCTCCTACCTCCAATCTTAGAATTTGAAAGAACTGTTATTAAAAATATTAGAAGCAGTAAAGAGGGATTATTGACAGATTGGATCTAGGAATTATCCCATTATCTATTTATCCTTTCCACTGCACATTTGTTTACTTTTTGCCCCGGGCCATTTTCTTAAGAAGACTATGTGTCAGTACATTTTAGGTACTTTAAAAATTAATTTATAAAACCATTTAATTTCATTGTAATTATTTTTATTAAATTACAGAAATAGCAAGTTTTATTTAGAAGCAGATAAAAATAATTTTTTTCCACCACTATTTTCACACTCCTTACCTTATTACTGATTTCTTATTTTTTTTATGCTTCATCAACAGAATGCAAAAATCTCTAATTCTACATTATGAAATTTAATGAATGTTTCTAGAATACTTATGTATGAGGCACTGTATTAGGCTTCCTGAGAGATATAAAAATAAAATTGGTAAACCGTCAAGGACTTTAAGAATCAAATTAGGTTTGTCTTCTATTTTAAATACATTTCTAGGAAGAAAGAAAAAGGGAATGAGTCAGGGTTGATGAAAATGCTATAATTTGCTGAAAGCATAAAATAATAATAAAAATTTACAAAATTACTGCTTTACACAATATACATTATTGTGTTTTTTCCAAAAGAAAAAAAATATTTCTGCATTTCATTCTTGTTCTCTTTTTATACTGTCACTTTTTTATTTCTGCTTTTTTTTTGGCACTTTTTCTTGGAAAACAATATAAAATGGAAACTTTTTAAATTTCCCAGTAAATTGACTTTTCTAATCCTTTTTTTTTAATTTTGGGGTTTGCTTACTAGACCACAGCAATATATACCTCAAGATTCAAGTTATTCCCTTGATTCATCAGCCTCTGACAATGACCCAATGAGACAGAAATTTTCTGTAAAAACACACTCAAGATTACCCTACCTGATTGTCTCTGATGGATATATGGTTACAGTACTTCGATTTTTTGATAATTTATCCCCATCAGTCCTTATGAAATCATTTCTACTTGAATCCACCCAAAGACTTGAGAAAATACATCAAGTGCTGATATTTCAGGTATGGCTTTTATAGATAATGTAAAACATTCATATTGCATTATAAAAATTAAAACAATAAAGCCATTTGTTTTTTACACTAACATTTTTCTGGTATTGAAGAAGTAATGAAAGTATGAGTTTGTAAAGTCTTGCATTGTTCCCTTTTATAGTCTAAAGGAAAAAATCTGAGATTACGATCATTGGATTCACTCCGGTCTTGTCTGTTAAAGCATCAAGGAAACCAAAGTTCAGTTGCCTCTGCTATCCCCAGATTCTTGCAGGGAGAGGAAGAAATAGGGGAATTGACTGAGAAAATGTCAGATTTGCAGGTACTTGACCTCATGTTTTATTATGAGTGATAAGAGCCAATATTGATTTTAGTGCTGCATCAAGAAATAACTTCTGTTTCTCGTTTATAAAGAGAAAGGGAATTGGGGGACCCTGATTATATCTATAGCATCATTCCCTGGATTCTGTAGCAGTGTTACAGGTATTTGATGTTCGAGTGTTTTTTTCTCATTTCAGGATCATGAAATAGAAGAAAGTAATAGCAGTAAAAAATTTTCCAATAACTTTTTCCCTTTTTGGAGTCACAAAAATGATTCTTTGTTTGATGAAGTTGAAGAAGGAAGACTAGAATTTGCATCCATGTTTGATACAATTCATGCCAAGGATGATACTAAGGAAAAAGATGATATCATAACAGAACTGCATTCCATCCAGAAAAATCTCCTTGCAGCCTGGAATATTGGAATTTCAAAAAATGTGGAACACAAAAAATTAATGTTAAATTATACAGTAACCTGCATTACTCATTTTCTCTACATTCTTCAGTTTGTAAAATGTCCTTCTCCTAAACAGAATTTTTATTTAAATAAGACTATAAGACATAATGCATGGCTGCATTGTGTCTTTCAGTTTTTTCATCAATGTTTATCTGTTCAGTACTGGGATTTGAGATACAGACAGGATGTGGGACATTTGGTAAAGCTGACATCACAAACTCTGAAGTTGATGTTTGTTCAGCAACAGCAAGATCAGTTATTTTCAGATACTCTTTTGGGTTGTTTCAACTTACTTAAGACTGTCTCCGACAGTCTAAATGGCATATATACTCTTCAGCATCAGGTGATTTCAACGTCAGATGATGGAAATAGGACTGTAAATCATGAATCATTAGTTGTACCTATTTTTCAAAAATTTTCTTACAACTGTACTCAGAAATCATGGTCATGGAATACTTTTTTAAAGTTACCTCCTCAGGCCGTAAATCTTGTTCAAAAGCCAGGCCACAGGTATGATTTTATACTTACATTACTATGTCACTAGAGGTTTAAATAGGTTTTGTGTTATTAAAGGCATTATGGGACTTACATTGAATTCAGTACATGTGGAACAAAACCAACATTTATAAGAATTTCTTTATATTTTTAATAGCTGTACAAATATTTTTAATCAGATACTTGGAAAATATTAACTTTTGAGATTTGGGAATTACATAATTTAGAAAAATTTTACCAGTTTTTGAGTATGCCAAAAAATATTTGTGAAGGTAGCTGTTCAGAATAAAATATATGGTTTTTAGAATTCTAATTAAGACAAATTCAGAAAATCATAATTACCTATTATAAATATAAAAAGTAAGATACATATTCATTTCCAGTTTGTAAGGTTTTTTTTTTTTTTTTTTTTTTAAATAACAAACCTAACTTTCTGTGCAGGTTATCCAACCTTTGGCAGTTATTGTATAAGCAAACTTTGTGGTATCAAGCTCATCTAAGTAGGCTGGACCCTAAGGATGATGGACAATTAACTGAAAGAATAGCACATGAAGAGTCCCTTGTCAGATCCTTATTGTGCCATATACAAGCTGTTCTACAGACAGCAGGATGTTGCTTGAACCAAGCTTTGGAGCTCAAGTCTATAATTGGTCAGTGTTCTAAAAGGAATTTTAGTCCATGTGATTAAAAACATGTTATTGTTTTTTGTTTCATTTTGGAAGCAGTGATAAGTATTTGTCATGTCTATTCTCAAGCCAATGAAATAAAAAATCATTTTCTTTATGTTTCATTATGAATAAATAATTTGTATAAAATTTGTATAAAAATACCTTCATGCTAATGAGAGATATTTTTATCTTTTATTAGAATAACTGCACATTTTTACATGTAGTTAAGTCAGGATGCATATACTACCTGGTGTTCTATCTTTATTAATAGTATAGATGTTTGTAGGTTTTAAAGCAAAAAGAAACTTTCAATTTAAGCATCGTCTATTCCAACTTTCTCATTTTATGAATGGAGAAACAAAGCTAGAAAGTTAGTTGCAGAAAGTCATGTCTATTTAAATTCTTCAAAATACTTTTTTTCAATGTTGCATTTTATTCTTTTATATTAATATAACAGAATTGCTAAGCTTTTCCCCTATTATGGAGCTTTTGAGTCATTGTCAATTTTTTTTTCCATGAACATCTTTGGATAATTTTATTTTCCTTTGGTGATTATTTTTCTTTGGCAAATCTTTCCCAGTGTAGTATTACTGAGTCACAGGCTATAAACAATTATATAGCACTTGTAAATATTGACTGTCTGAAATAGTTTTTTTTTTTAATTAAAGCTTTTTGTTTGCAAAACATATGTATGGGTAATTTTTCAACATTGACCCTTACAAAGCTGTCTGTTACAAATTTTCCCCCCCCTAGTCCCCACCCCTCCCCTCGATGGCAGAAGTCTACTACATGTTAATTATGTTAAATTACTTGACAAATTGAATATATGTATATATATATTTACAGTTATCTTGCTGTGCAAGAAAAGACAGATCTACGAGAAAAAAAATCTGAGGAGGGAAACATAATGCAAGCAAACATCAATAGAGAGCATGAAAATGTTATGTTGTGGTCCACATTTCATATCCCTCTCTCTAGGTGTATATGGCTTTCTTCATCACTGAACAATTGGAACTGGTTTGAAACATTTCTTTGTTGCAGAGAGCCATATTCATCAGAATTGATCATCATATAGTCTTGTTGTTGCCGTGTATAATGATCTGGTTCTACTCATTTCGCTCAGCATCAGTTCATGCAAGTTTCTCCAGGCCTCTCTGAAATCATCCTGCTGGTCGTTTCTTACATTCATATACCATAATTTGTTCAGCCATTCTCCAATTGATGGGGATCCATTCAATTTCCAGTTTCTAGCCCCTACAAAAAGGGCTGCCACAAACATTCTTGCACAAGTAGGGCCCTTTCCTTCCTTTAAGATCTCTTTGGGATATAGGCCCAATAGACTGAAATAGTCTTAATGGGAGGAAATTTATAGTGTTTGTAGTGATATATTTTGTGTAACTTTGCCAGACAACAGGAAATGGGTTTTAATAATGTCAATGATAATTGGTTTTCTTTTTTTTTCGAGGTGAGGAATACTTTCTTTTGGGATCATATGAAGAATCTGTTCAATTATGGAAGAAAGCACTACAAGAAACCAAAGCAATAGGTAATTGTACTGTTTCCCTAAAATAGTTGCCTAATGACCAGCTATAATTCTAGGGAATTACAATGAGAAATTGTATCCTTCCTCTAATAGGGAAGACTTAGGGTATGAATTGAGGCATACTTTTTGGGTATATAACCAGTGTGGAAATTTATTTTTACTTTACTGTATGTTTTTTATAATAGAGGTTTATTTCTTATTTTCTCAATTGGTGGGGGGTGGGAAGGGAGAGAGAAAATGCAGATCTTAAAAGAAAATTTAATTTAAAAAAGAAAAAATGATACTTGCTAACTTAAGAGTTAACTATGTCATTTGATTTATGACATTTAGTATGCCATGTTAATTCATTGAAGATAGCTACAGTCACATTGCTGAAAGCATTTTTTAATGCCCAGATATAATAGAAAATTGATTCATACTAGTTTTCAAAAAGGTGCATTTTAAAATTTAATCTCAATGTATCTTCAAATACAACAAATTCTGGTAATTTCTCACTTCCAGGGATCTGTGGAGTTTGTGATAGAATCTGTATTGATTGTAGTTGCATATTGAAAATGAGAGAAGTTGAGATTGTAAATAATCTTTTTTTTTTTAACTGGGGAAAAATTTAGAAATAGGAACTAAGCACTACACATTGAGCATTTTCTTTGGGAAGATATGAAACTTCTGTCTACTATCCATGCTAAAAGCAGGATCAAACTACTTTTGCTCAACAGATTTCCATAAAAAATAATTGAGTACAATTTCTAGAGGATTGTTTTTTGAGGATATTATGTCAGACTGAGGTAGTAGGATAGTTTCTTCCTGGCTGAAAGTACTCTGTTTTATTTTTGCAAATAGTTTTTTTTTTTTTTTTTTTTTTTTTTTAAACAATTAAATGTAAAATTAGCTTTCACCATTTTTTTTTTAAGATTTTAGTTTTGAATTTTTCTTCTCCTCCCCAATATGGCAAGCAATCTGATATAGGTTATATGTATGCAATCATGTTAAACATTTCCGCATTAGTCACATTGTGAAGGAAAAAACAGATCAAAAGAGAAAAACCACAAAAAATATCCTACCCAAAAGTGAAAATAGTATGCCTTGATTTGCATTCAGACTTAACAGTTTTTTCTCTGGATGTTGATGGTATTTTCCATCATCAATTTTTTGGAAAAGTACTGTTTTTAGAAGAGTTTTCCCAGCTTTTAAATATCAATCAATAAACATTTGTTAAGGACTGTGGGTGCTGGGGGATACAAAAAGAGGCAAAACACAATCCCTGCCCTGAAGGATCTTGTAAGAACCAATCACTTAGGAAGCCTTTAGCTGAGAATGCTTCATGGTGCACAGTTCCTCAAGAGGTTGCATTGCTTTTCTTTCTGTTTTACCCAGAGCCATTGTTAATCTACAATTAGTTAGTTTGCATCAGACTTTTAGATAGATGAGCATTAGTCATCCTGACATTATGTGAAATAAATTAGAATATTTTGAAATGTGGATGATCTTCATCCAGCCAGTTCAGTCCGTCAGATATCAGAGGTCTGCTATATGCAAAGCACTGTGCTAACTGATACAAAGTGGAAAACTCTGATCTCAGTGAGTATAAGCATGATTATTTCAGGAGGAGAGAGTAAGCAATAATGGTATTAAGAATGACTTACCATTGGAAATGCAAATGAATTGAGAGCTGGAGGTGAGGAGAAAGGACATTTTAGGGATTGAGGAAAGGCAAAGGGCCAACTGCAGAGGATGGAGGCAGCAAAGGGACCAGTTTTGCTGAAATGTAAACTGAAGGGGAGTAATAAGAATTAACCCTAAAGGTAAAGATTGTAGTTTATTGAGAACTTAAAGAACAACAAAGTATTATTGATTTTTTTTGTTTTTAATGAAAACTTAACATTTTATCATTTGGTCAAGGAGGAAAGAAGACATGCTTTCTTCAGACACGGTATTATCTTGCTCAGTTGTATTGTCACCTCTATTGTTATAATTTAAATGATGCTCAAGGAATGTGTGATCACTTGGTAAGAGAAATACTGAGACAATCTCAGATATCTATCAAAGAAGAGGAATATTTTTCAGGTATGTTTTTATAGAAATATTTCTAATTTTGCTAGTATCAAAAGCATATGAATGTAGACTATATTTGCTGTTGAAAATTTGATGACCTTCCTCTGAGGTGAAAATCTTCATGATTGTATAATATTGGTTAAATTCTTTCCAAAAGGAATACATATTAATATTCCAGATATCTTTATTTAATACCTTTCTTTTTCTCTTTAACTCTTCATTTATTAAAATGGTTCAATGAGGTCATTTTTCTTTTCTTAATATGTGCCACAATGTATCTTCATGTCTTGTTCTTTAGGTTAGATTTAAATATTAAATCACTAAGCAGGTAGAAGAATATAAATGCATAATAACTTTGTTAATGGGATAGGTTTACTTGGAGAATTAGAAAAAATGAGTAAACATGGGAACATTGGGCACATACAGTTTTAATAGCTTCAACTTGGAAGCTGTTGACAGTGAAACGTAAATATTTAAAGGAAAGAACATTGATCTAGATTATCATTATTTTCTATGCTAGTTTTATATGTAATCTCTATATCTTGGGATATTTTTGTTATTGTTTGATACTTAGAAACTCTGTTAAAGAAACTGGATGCTTTTTTTGAATTGTTCAGATTACTAGAAATCTAACTAATTAGCAAGTGTATATTCATTTAATAATTCAATTATTATTATTACTTAGTAGACTATGTACCAGGTACTGTGCTAGGCTGGAGAGTAGAGGAAAGGGTACAAAAAATATAACTGAAGCAGTCTTTGCCCTCCAGGAACTCTAGGGAAGCAACTGTACATACATAAAACTTATATAAGTGTAAACAAAATACATAATAATAAATGCAAACTGATTTTTTAGAGAAAAGACATAGTAATTGGTGGAAAAGGAGGATAAGGAAAACTTCTAAAAATCAGTGATGATGAGTGCATTCTAGGTTTGAGGTGCAGCCAATGCAAACAGAAGGACATTGGAGATATGGAGTGTTGTGGATAAGGGACAATAAAAAGGCCAGTTTTTTTTTTAAATTAAAACTTTTTATTTGCAAAACATATATATGGGTAATTCTTCAACATTGACCCTTACAAAGCTTTCTGTTACAAATTTTTCTCCCCTAGTCCCCACCCCCTCCCAGATGGCAGGATATCCACTGCATGTTAATTATGTTAAAATACTTGACAAATTGAATATATGTATACATATTTCCACACTTATCTTGTTGTGCTAGAAAAATCGTATCTACAAGGGAAAAAAAATCAGAGAAAGGAAACACAATGCAAGCAAACATTGATAGAGCATGAAAATGTTATGTTGTGGTCCACATTTCATATCCCTCTCTCTGGGTATATATGGCTTTCTTCACTGAACAATTGGAAGTGGTTTGAAACATTTCATTGTTGAAGAGAGCCATGTCCATCAGAATTGATCATCATATAGTATTGTTGTTGCCATGTATAATGATCTGGTTCTACTCATTTCGCTCAGCATTAGTCCATGTAAGTCTCTCCAGGCTTCTCTGAAATCATCCTGCTGGTCGTTTCTTATAGAACAATAATATTACATAACATTCATATATTATAATTTATTCAGCCACTCTCCAATTGATGGGCATCCATTCAGTTTCCAGTTTCTAGTCACTACAAAAAGGGCAGCCACAAACATTCTTGCACATGTGGGGCCCTTTCCTTCAAAAAGGCCAGTTTTAATGGATCATATTGAGAGTGAAAGGAAGTACTACACACTATAGCCCAAAGGTATTAATTCATTTTAAAGCTTTAATAATATAAAACTGCACTGAGATGTAGGCCACTCTGTATATAAGAAATATATTGTAGCCAGGTTGTAAAGAGCTTTAAATGTAAAGTAGAAAAGTTTCTATTTGATCCTAGAATTAATAAGGACCCACTAATCGGGGAAGTGACTTGACTTGTACTCTAAAAGAATTGGTATCTTTTTTTGATTTTGGGACTTGAGTTTGAGATGCTATTGAAATAAAACTTATTACCTGTTCATTTGATACAAACTGTCCTTAAAGAATGGATTAATGAGGCTTTGACAAACAGAAAATCAAGTACTTGAGGATAGAACTTTGTTTCCTTGGAATTTTATATTTTACAGGTTTGGGTCCAAGACTAGAATACTAAAATAATGTTATTTCTTAGTATTTATCTTAGGGGTAAAAGGGAGACTTAGGATGTTTGTAAAATGCCCTCAGCACACCAGGTTCCAAATGCCTAGGAGGTAGTTGGTGATGCAGGACAAAAGTTCAGGAGAGAGGCCAAGGCAGGATCTGTGGATCCGGGAATCATGTGCCTAGAGATAATGGCACCAGTGGGCACTAAGATGAGAATTTAAAGAAAGAAGAGAATAGGGGTTAAGACAAAGCCTAGGACATTGACTAAAACCACAGTTAGGGGATGAGATAGAGATTAAAGCTTCTTAAAGTGTGCATTGCGACCCCATTTGGGGTTATATAACTAAATATGGAGGTCATGAAATTGTGATTTATTATCAGTAAATGTTTGATTGTATGCCTTTTAAAATATATCTATATATCTGAGGTCACATAAAAATTTTTCAGGTAATCAGGACTTGCAAGTGGAAGAAGTTTAAGAAACTCTTGATATAGATGGTGATTCTGTAAAGGAGATATCAGAGGAGAAATCATTTAGGAAGAGGAGAGCAGAGGATTCATATGTTTCAGAAACTATCAAAAGAATAATAACTAAGAAAAGGCCTCTGGATTTGGCAATTAAGAGATTTGTTATTTTGGAGAGGACTGCTTCATTTGAGTGATTAGGTCAGAAACTTGATTACAAAATGTTGAGAAGTGAATGAAAGGATAAAAAGTATAAACAAAAATAATTAGACATCTTTTTCCAGGAGAAAAAACTGAAAAAGAATAGAATTTAAAAGAGGATAGTTTGAGAGAGGATTTGAGAAGCAAATGAATATTAACCCCAAGATATAAGTGAGATGAAACTGTAATATGTTTTGCATGGGACACTTTTTTATTTGGGCATTTTAGTTCTTTCCTTTAAAATCTGAAGAAACTAATGGTTCCTTCCTACCTTAATTTGATTTGTCAAAATTGAGCAATTAGTATTGTTAGAAAAAGTATAATTGTCACTTATACAGTATGTATTATTATATAGTGACCTGCATGTTTAATTTACCACTGGGGAAGTGAGATTGAATTTTATATTTTAGCTATGTGATATAAATCTTATATATTTTTGAAACCTGAATTTTTGTAGAGTTATTTAGAATAAGTATTAATTTTCAGGTTTATGAATGCCAGCTAGTGGTATTCTGGAGTTTTTAAAGTATATTTTTTGGGTAGTTTTCTAAAACAGAAAATAGCTAGAATTATAATTCTTATATCACTAGTATTATTTTAGTAAAACTCCTTATATTTTAAAATTATTCTGATTTTAATGCTTGAGTTTATAATTTAACATTCCTGTTACCTTTAAGATTAGACACCATAATTGCTAATTATATTTTCTTAGGGTTTTTTTTTCCTCATAGACTTAACTATGTTGTATAGTTTTTTATGTGAAGAATTGTGTCAGCTTGATATTTAATACTTTCCTGCTGGATTGCTCTGAGTCCCCTCATACTGCCTATATTTAGTTTCAGAGAGTTTTCATTGTGATTTTGGAATAATTGGAAATGTTCATCCTGAGGCTGCAGTTGTAGTTGTTCAGTGCATGGCTCGATTCATGGCTGCATATTTCACCAACCAGAAGCTATATGTGCTCCCACCTCACAATGTGGACATTCTTCCTCCAATTCACATGGAAACAGGTATTTTATTGAAAAGATAATATTTAACAATGATTCAGCTTAAACAATGCTCAAAGTTTCATCTCACTTATATCTTGTAATATTCATTTGACTCTCAAATTCTCTCAAGAAATCATCTTTTAAATTCTATTATTTTTCAATTTTTTTCTCCTGGAAAAAGTTGTCTAGTTATCTTTGTTTATACTTTTTCTCTTCTCATTCACTTCTCACTCATCCTTTTGAAATCAAACTTCTGACCTCATTACTCAAGTGAAACAGCCCTTGGCAAAGTAACAGCTGTCTCTTAATTATGCTTCTGATTGACAGCACTTTAAAAAAATTCTCTAGCTTGAATTGAATTGACTTTTGAAATATGAGAATGCTAGTAAGATCAATATTCTTACTTTCATTGATTGTAAATATTTTGTCATCTCTTTTCAGTAATTGATGTTCATAAGGATTCCTGAGTCACACAGCTAGGAAGTGTTAAGTGTCTGAGGCTAGATTTGAACTCAGGTCTTTCTGACTTTAGAGCTAGTGCTCTATCCACTGCACCACCGAGCTGCCCCCCTGGATGTTTTTAATGCCTTGGTTCTTAAGTTGTGGGTTACAACCCCATATGGGGTGTCATAACTGAATGTGGGGGGATCATAAAATTATAATTTATTATCAGTAAATGTTTGATTTGTGTACTATTTTATATACTTATATACCTGGGTCATGTAAACATTTCTTGGTCCAAAAGGGGTCATAAATGGAAAAATATTTAAGAAGTCCCCTTTTTTTTCATTAAAACTTTTTATTTGCAAAACATATGTGTGGGTAATTCTTCAACATTAACTCTTACAAAGCTTTCTGTTACAAATTTTTCCCCCTTACTCCCCTAGATGGCAGGATATCCACTACATGTTAAATATATTAAAATACTTGACAAATTGAATATATGTATACATATTTTTACACATCATTTTTGTGCAAGAAAAATCGTATCTACAAGAAAGAAAAATCAGAGAAAGGAAACACAATGCAAGCAAACATAAATAGAGAGCATGAAAATGTTATGTTATAGTCCACATTTCACATCCCCTCTCTATATGGCTTTCTTCACTGAACAATTGGAAGTGGTTTGAAACATTTCATTGTAAAGAGAGCCATGTCCATCAGAATTGATCATCATATAATCTTGTTGTTGCCGTGTACAGTGATCTCCTGGTTCTACTCCTTTCACTCAGCATCAGTTCATGCAAGTCTCTCCAGGCTTCTCTGAAATCATCCTGAGAAGCCCTATTTTAATGGAATCTGGACAAGTTTTATTTATTACAGATGTTGTATAGATTTTTTTTTATAAAAGTTTGATGTCTTTTGAATTTTCATGAATGGATATAACAGGCTTTTCCTTCTTATCCCCTCAATCCGTGAATCTTCATGTGATCTTTCATATAGAAATTTTATCTGACTTCATTTCCACTTTTCAGATTTCATGGTTTCTATGACTATTTAGAACAGAACTGCCCTCTATATATACAGACATACATTCAGAAGTATTAAAGCAAAGTTTCATGTATTTATTCAATCCCATGATTTTAAAATTTGTGATCATTTAGTGAGATATTGGGTTAAAGTTTGCTTTTGTTTTAATCATGTAAGAGATGTAGGGGTTTAGGATATAAGATTAGAATTTCAAGGGCCCTTAGGAATCTTCTAATACAACTGCTTCATGTTCTGGATAAGGGCACTGAGACTCAGAGAAGTTAACTGACTTTTTCAGATATGGTATATTTGAATAACTGTCAATTTCAAAACACATTATTGCTAAGCATTTTAGAAAAAAAATACTCAGTTTTATTTAATTTTTTTCAACACTAAACCTCTGATTTTATTGGTACAGGGAACTTTCTTGTATATTGGAATGCAGAAGATGCACCTGCTGTGCAACTTCTAGTCATAGAGAATTCCATGGGACACTGAGAGAGAGAAGAGATGTTATTTGTCAGGTTTCCGTATCCAGTGTGTGTCAAATATAGGAAATGAACATCCACAGGTCTTTCTGACTGGTTAATTCTGAGTCCCCTTGGCCACATTGCCATTTATGTTGATAGATAAATTAAAAGTATTTTCATTTGTTCAACGAAATAGGTCCTTAGGGACTTTTGTTTCCCAATACTTGACAATATATTATATTACATATAGTTATACCTCATCTTGATTAATCACTTGAAAATGATCACTGGATCATATTTTAAAAACTGGAAGAGACTTGAAAGATCATCTGGTTCATCTCTCATTTTTGCAGATGAAAAAACTAAACCCCTGAGAGGTAAAGTTTACATAGATAGCAAGTAGCACAATTAGCTTATGAATCCAGGTCACCTAATGCCATAGTCTGCATGTTTTTGTTTTTGTTTTTTGATTGTTGTTGTTTATTTAGTGTTAGTAGAGATCCTAGACTGGCTTCTTTAAAACAAAGTCACAGAAATCCAAAGGATCCAAATGGAATTGTGAAATGATATTTAACATATTCTAAAAGTTCCTTTTCACTACTTACAAGAATTGTACAGATGAAAAGATAACATCTGAATTTGACTCATTAATCAAGATTCATTTATACAACAGTTTAAATCAATCAACAGATATAAAAATGCACATTCTCTCTCACAAATAATCCCATACCTTAAACAGTTTTACAGTTTGGGACTTAATTGTAGAAGAATGAACCAATCAGCCATTTGGGGAGGTCATTGCAACATTTAAGGAAGCATGCTGGTATCCTAAAAAAATGTTTTGTCAATATGCTTAAAATTTTATATATTCTCCTTTTCTTTGTTTGTTCACAGAACAGTCTGTTCGAATCATTCCTCTACAGCATTCTAAGGTGGCAAGTGTTATTAGAGATCAAAATCTCTCTTATCTGTGGACAGTTGAATATGCTCTTGAATTGCTGTTTATTACTGGTCTGGTCCCAGAGGCTGTGTGGCTTGCTCACAGACTTGGTGATTGGAAGATGGCTGTTTCAATTGGTTTAGCCTTCAAATTATGCTATAAAAGTAACAGCAGTTTATCAAGGTGTGTATTTTTCAATTATAAGTTCACATTTATCATACTAGTGTCATAATTTTGAGAGTTTAATTTTTGTTTTTATTATTACTTGTATTTCATATAGGAACTTTGTCACATTCAAGTGTATTTATTTCAAATTAATACTCACCTTCAAAGAGTCACTTAATATCTTCAAAGATTAAAAATAGATCTCTTCATTTTATATAGAAACTGGAAGAAATTTATTGTTCTCATTTTTTCCTTTAATTGAGGTCTCTAAAGTAATCAAAGTGATTTGTGTTCTGTTGTTTTTAAAATTCTGAATAATGTATTTTGACTGTAGATCTTTATTTGATTTCTGAACATGAGAAGGACAGTATAGTTTTGTGGAAAGAGCAATGTACTGTGAATTCTAAAACCTGGGCTCTTAGCCCCATACTGTTCCTATACTATTGTTTGCCATAAAACCATAAACAAATTTATTTAATTTTATGTGCCTCATTTTCCTCATTCATAAATCAGGAATGATAATATTTGTACTATCTGTTTCTTAAAGCATAGTTTTAGACAAGAAACTTGTTAAATTGTAATGTGCTGTATTTGTAATATCTGCTGTTTTATTATACATAACTGTCTTTTTTTTAATAAATTAAAAATGTATAAACATTTTTATAAATTAAAGATATGTAATAAACAAGAATTTTCACTTCTTCCAGAATAGGATTGATCTTTTCCTTTGTTTTTCCTTTCCCAAATGATTTGAGGTGTAAGAAAAAGGACTTGACTCTACAATTAAACATGACTCCCACACGAATTTTTCAGGAAAAACTACGATGTTTTCTAGGTCAGCCAGCATCATTGAAAGGGGCTAAATACAAACAGTTTACAGGTATGGTTCCTATCATTTGGTATTACATATATCAGATTAATTTATGTAAGGCCTTTCATGCTATTTCTAAAATCTGTACACAGATTGAACCACATCTTAATTTTATTATCTTAAAAAAGTAGTTTATATTTGCAATTTAAACACCTGAGTTCTCTCAAACTTAATAAAATTCAGATCATGTTTTGAGGCCTTGATGGATCTATGATATTTTTGTGGGTCCTCTTTTGTATGTATGTTACAATCCTTTTATAACTTTTACTGTGGGGCATTTCTTGTTTATATTCTTCCAATAATTCTTCATAGAGAATCTCTTTAATGCATTGAAGATGAAAGAAATACACACTTTGCTCTTGAGTGCTACTTCCAGAGTCTTCATCTACCACATCACTCAGTAATGCTTCTTTAAATCCCTGTTTATTTTCCAGTCAGGATTCTAGTAGCCATTATCCACCCCTTCAGGACACTTTACCTCATTCTTCAAGGAATTCATTGCCTAGTTCACAGCCTTTCCCTTCTCCCCAACTCCTATTGGACTTCAACATATATTTTGACCATCCCTCAAACACCTTTACTTCCTATTTCCTCATCTTGTTCATTTCCCATGACCTACCTCTCCACCCCATATCAGCTGCAGAAATGGTTATAACTTTGATCTTCCTAGTATTCACTAAATTTCCATTATCTGATTATAATTTGTTGTGATTCTACCTTTCTTCTGCCTTACAATCCCTAAGCTTGTTCTTTATCTTTCCTGTAGCTTCTACTGCCTCTATCCTTCAGTTCTTTCTAAGGCTTTAACCTTGGTATGGGCTGTCCTGACATTTTGTTAAGTCAGTTCTCTTCTGTTTTCTTCTCTTCTCTCTAGTCTCATGCTGCCTTATTGGAATCTTCCTCTACCAAGACTCATCCTATTACTCCTTCAATTATTGCTTTCATTTCTAGTCACTTGCTTCTAAATAATAGGGAAAAGATGAAATTATTCAAATTGGGTTCATGACACTTGATTTTACATATCTTAACTGGGATTTCACTTTGGCATAGTGATTCTTTTGCTCCTACCTAATCAATTCGCTATTTTACCACAGCAGCTTTTCTTGACCTTTTTATCTCTCCTCAAACCATACTTTCCCCTGATCTTTTCAACCAAAAACTTTGCTTCTCCCAGGCCTCCCTTATCTCTTCTCCCCCTTGCTAAGAAAGACCAAAAGGCGGAGCTGCTTGCTCCTCCTGGGATTGGAGCTTGGCAGGGCTTTCAGCTACAACAGTGTCCAACTAAAGAAAAGAGGAATAGAGGGACAGACCTGAGACCTAAAGGAATATGGCCTTAAGATTATCTAAAAGCATCCAAATATCTATGAAAAAATATTTTAAGACAAAGGAAAATATTTAAATACTTGATGAGGTAGAGGACCCTTTGGATTTTAATTAGTGATTTCATCAGCTCCTATGGGTTTAGTAATCTATTTATGTGATTCCTAGATTGATATACATACAAACACACACACACACACACACACACACACACACACTCACACTTACTCACACATGTATCTTTCCAGGCTCTTGTTGGTGCAGCTCAGTGATACAGTGGACTAAGTGCTGGGTGTGGAGTCAGGAATATTCAAGTCCAGATCTGGCTTCAGACACTGAGAAAGTCACTTAACTTTATATGCCTCAGTTTCCCCATTTGTAAAATGAGCTGGAAAAGGAAATAGCAAATTACTGCACTAACTCTGTCAAGAATACCCTCCAGAAAGGGGTCATGAAGAGTAGGACATGACTGAAATGAAACGAAAAGTTTCTTTATTGCCTTTTGGGCATCTCTGATTAGATGTTCCATTGCATCTCAAACAGAATTCATTATCTTTTCCTCATATTTTCCCTCTTCCCAAGTTCTTTTTTACTGCCATCTTCCCAATCACTCAGGGCCCTAACTTTTGGGTCCTCCTTGATTCTACTTTTGTGTCAAGTCCATATATCAGTCTGTTGTCTACCTTCTCTGCATCTTTTATATAACTTTCTTCTCTGTTCCTATAGCCAGCTAGCTTGGTGCAGTCCCTCATTATCACATGCCTGTAACTATCACAGTAGCTTTTTGGTTGGTCTCCCTGGCTTGTCTCTGCATTCTGGCCATCCTCTACTCAATTGCCAAAGTGATTTTTCTGAAGCACGCACGAGTATGAACATGTCAGTCCTTTCCTTAAATTCCAGGGGCTCCCACTGGATCAAATATACAATCCTTTGGCATTTAAAGTTTTTTTTTTTTTAAACCAGTTGGCTCCTTCCTACCTTCCTAATTTCTTTGGACTCTACTTTCCTCTACTCAGTTCTACAATCTATCAGCAATGCCATCTTCCTTAATGTTCCTCACTGACTTTACAGTGCCTGAGATATTTTTTTCCTCACCTGAAGTTTTTAGTTTCCTTCAGATTCATCTCAAATCCTGATCTTTTTTGCTGCTAGTGCCTTTTCCCTAGGATTACCTCCCACTTATACTGAATTTCTTTTGCATGCATGTTTTTCTCCTGTTAAAATTTGAGCTTTCTGATGGCAAGGACTACATTTTTTGCTTCTCTTTCTCTGGTATCCCTAGTGCTTAGTCAGAGTGTCTGGCAAATAGTAGACACATAATAAATATTTTAAATTCATTTTATGTAAGTATATTTATACTTTAGAGTTAACCTTTAAAAAGTTAGGTTTTGGAATTTATCAATTTCCATAAATTATTGGTTTTAAATGATAGTTAATGTTTGTCTTCCCATTTTATAGATCCCATTGAAGAAGAAGATGTAGACCTACTTTTTAATTCCATACAGGAAGTATTGAAAGCAGCAGTTATGGCTGATGCTGATATTCTCTCAGAGACATTTCAGTGTTTGATTGACTCAGCCAAAGACTTCAGTAAGAGATTATGGGGATTAGTACCTCTAGGCTTGTATCTTCCATCTCCTCCATTATATTGTCCTCAGCCAGCTGTTCTTAGTGAGGTGAGTATGTTGAGTTAAAGTTTAAAGTCTTTTGAAAAGCAATCCTGTTGATTTTTATTTTATTGTATTTTTAAATGAACTATTTTTTCTTTTTTATATCTTATTTGCTTTCCAGTATATCCCCTCTTCCTTCCTCCCAGAGAGCCATCTTTTATGACAAAAAACAAGAGAGGAAAAAACCATTCAGAAAAAAATAACATATTAAAAGTATCTCACATTATATGCATTGTTCCACGCCCATAATACCTCATCTCTGCAAAGATTTAGGGCTAGGTGTCTTCATATATCTCTTTGGGGCCAAGTTTAGTTGTTATAATTTTGAAATGTTTTCTTTCCATTATTTTGTTATTGTTTTTTCCATTTATATTATTGTAGTCATGTACATTTCCTGCTTCTATTTTATTTTATATCAGTCATAAGTTTTCCCTTGTTTTTCTATTCATGATCTTCATTGTTTCTTTCATCACAATAATATTTTGTTAGGTTCATATATAACAGCTATTCCTCAATTTATCAGCAATTACTTTGTTTCAGATTTGTATTTACTAAAAAAAATTGCTATAAATAATTTGTTATTAATGAGACCTTTCTTGTTGCCATTGACTTTTGTAAGGGATATCCTATGGTGGAATCTCTAAATTAAAAGATTTAGACATTTTAGCTACTTTATTTGCATAATTCCAAATTGCTTTCCAGATTAGTTGACCCAGTTCATAGCTCTGCCAGTAGTGTAATAATATGCCTGTCTCTTCACAATCTTTGCAGACTTACTAAATGTGAAATAAACTTCTGGAGTTTGATTTGCATTTTTTTTATTATTGGTGATTTGGAGTATTCATACATACATGATTGGTTATAGTTTTAGTCTTTTTTGAGAATTGTTCATGTCCTTTGACCACTTATCTTCTGGGAAATGGCTTTTAGTCTTATATATTTCTGTTATTTGATCTATTTTTTGATATTTGATCTATATTAGAGATATTGGGTACAAATTTTTTTTATTATCCTCATTAATTTTGTTCATGTAAAATCTTTTCAATTACATGTAATTGAGGTTATTTTATCTCTTGCATTTGCCTGTGTCTTTAGCTGATTAAAAATTTGCCCTGATTTTGTTCCTGCAAGGTTTTTGAAAAGAAAACAAACTATCTTCTGAAAGATATAAAATCTTTTAAAGCATTTACAAGTAAGAATACGCGCACTGGTGCTCTATCCAATACACCACCTAGTTGCCCCTGAATGAATGGCTTTCAAAGCTATGTGCTTATCTTTCTTTCTGGCTTTTCATCTGTTCTCTCCTCTGCATTAAAAAAAAAGATGTAGGGATGATTTTCTTATTAAAAATTTAATCTAATTTTATTAAACATAATTTTATTTTGTTTCCTTCTTTCTTTTCCCCTTCCATATACATAGTCAAGCCAAACAAATTCTTCCATTGGTCATGTCCAAAAAATGTGTCTCAATCTACACCTTGAATTTGTTATTTGTCTTTTAGTAAGTGGGCACCACGTTTTTATCATGATTCCTCTGGAATTACTCTCTTTTCTTTCTTTTTTCATTGCTACTCTCTCTATCCCCACTTGCTCCCTCAACTCCTTAGGAAAAAAATAAAATTAAAACTCTTTTTAACAAATATATACATAGTCAAATAAAATAAACTTCCACATCATCTATGCCTAATAATGTATCTTATTTTGCATATCAATCCATCACCTCTCTGTCAGAAGGTGAGTAGCATATTTCTTCATTAGTCCTCTGGTTTCTTAGTTGGTCATTACATCTACCAGAATTCTCAAGTCTTTCGAAGTTGTTTTCCTTTATCATATCATTGGCATATAAGTTGTCTTCTGTATTCACTCTGCATGAATTTATGCATATCTTTTCTAGTTTCCCTGAAACTATATATTTTTATGCCTTCTTTACAACACAATAATCTTACATTTGTTTACCATAATTTGTTCATTTGTTCAGTGGCACTCCCTAATTTTCTAGTTCTTTGCTACTACAAAAATAATTTATCAATATTTTTGTACAATGGATCTTTTTTCTTTGATCTCTTTAGAATTCAGTGCTCTTTTCATTAAACCAAGCTTCATCTCATTGTTACTCTACTGGGCCTTGATTTTGTCCTTTTCTATCCTTATTAAAAATGATAGTATTGCCCATAGCTATTTTAAATAAGGAAACCATCTCATTTTTTTATTTACTTTCCCCCCCTCTTTTTTGGTAATACTAGTTTTTATTTTTTTCCAAATGCATGCGAAGATAGTTTTCAATATTCACCTTTGTAAAACCTTCTGTTCCAATGTTTTCTCCTTCTGTCCTCTTCCTTACTCTTCCCCTAGACAGCAAGCAATCCAATGTGGTTAAACATATATTTTATAAACATTTTTTGAATTTTTGAATCTTAAATGGAAGAATAAATTCTAGAAAGTTTTATTTTTCTGCTTTCTCTTGAATATAAACCCTTGCTGTTTGTTTTTTATAGTTTTGTTAAAAATTAATATTTTGTGAAGTGTATTATAATATAAAATATTACCTGGAATAGGTATAGAAGTTTGCTTATGATAATAATGGAAGAACTGATGCAAAGGAAACTTTAGATCATAAGTAGTTGTCTTTTCCTTCATCTGATTTTATAATTATATTGATTTTGTAGCTAGAAACTATGCTAAAATGTTTTTGGAAATCTTATGCTTTGCCAGTTTAGACATTGACTTTACCATTATTTTTCAGTCTTCAATTTCTCTGAGTGCAGTCATGATCTTTCTGCTGTATTTCTCGTAATAAAAATAATAATAGTAGTGGTAGTAATCACTTGCATTTATATGGCATGTTTACAAAGTGTTTTAAACAGGCATTATCTTATTTGAGATACACAATACTCCTTTAAGACAAGTGCTCTTATTCTTACCCTCATTTTACAGATGAGGAGCTGGAAGTGTAAGAGACTTGTCCTTGATCATAGAGTCAGGATCAGAAGCAAGCTTTGAATCTTTGAAAAGGAACATACTACCCATCATGCTTTGCTGTTCCTCAGCTTGTTTCCTTAACATTCCCTGCCCCAAGATAATCACTGTAAACACCATTTTGTTATGGATGGGAAAAATGGAGTCAGCAAGATGTCTCCCTGTACTGCTCTGGAAAGAAGAGTCACTGGGGTCATCAGGACATAATAGCCGCTGAAGTCCTGGAGAACACAGCAGTGTTTCCTTGAAGCATGAGGATTGAAGTTGGTGGTTAGCAGCTTCTCAGTTTGAGGACAATTAGCTATCATTATTTCTTTCTTTAACTTTTAAAATTGCTTATTTGATTCCCTAATCAAATGAAATAATGTTTTTAAAGTTCTCTTTTTTACTTTGCTTTTCTCAGGACCATGGTGATGACCTCTTATTAAAAACTGAGAAAGATTATCGTCAGAAGGTGTCGGGCATCCTTCAGCGAATTCTTCTCCTTTTTCGTGCAGCTTGTTGCTCCTTTCCTGCAGCTCAGTGGTATATCTTAAAATTGAGATGGGCAAGAAAAGTGATGCAGAAGGTAAGTCAGCTTCACCCTTGGTCCTGCTGTTTGTCTTCACCATCCTGACGGATAGAACTTTCTCATCATCTTGATCCTTTTATGGCTGTCTCTTCTTACATTGAAGTTATGGAGCAAGAGTCTCGTTTATGGTCTCATAGTCTAGAATCAGCCTTTTCTGTTGGATTTCTTGCTGTGTAAAAGTCAGTTGTGGGGCAGGCTTGCTAATTTACCTCATGGAGATTCTGCACAGGCTGAATTTGAAGCTCTCTGAAGACAGGGAAACTTTGTCATTTTTATTAGTGTCCTCAGCACTTAGCACAAAGCCCTTACTATCTGTTGACTGTCCAATTTAATATGAGGCTGTGCTAGAAATGAGACTGTCCTTGGCAAAAGATTAGTCCCCTTTTTCCTTTGTCTCTAGGTGAGATGACTGATGAAAAGTCAGCTTTTCTTTCCTACCTTTTTACATGTATTATGCATTAACAAACATTAAAATAAACTACAGAAACAATTTAGGCCTTTTAGCCCATATTGCAGAGCATGACAGGGTTGAATTTTTTTTTTCTCAAAAATTTCCTATGATCAACTATAAACATATGTGAAATGTTTTAGGTTATAGACTAACATGGGCAGAACAATTACCTGATCTGTCTAGGACTATTAAAAATAACTAACCATTCCTGGCAATTAGGGCTTAAATCTGTGTTTTCATTTGTGATCTGGAGTGTGTTCTACAAATGTAGTTCTTCCCTGCACTTTGGATGGGCACCCTAAGATGTCAAAGTTCTTCCCCAGGGGCACACAACTGGGGGTATCAGAAACAAGACTTGAACAATATATTAGATTGCCCTCTGATAAACCATTCTAATAAATGGTGAGTTAAAAATGATGTTGATTTCATTGGAAAATCAGGCCTAGAGTTCAGAAGACTTTTCAAGTTTTAGCCTTTTCAATTTTCCTTTAAGGAAGGAAGAGGATAAATAATGTTTTCCTTGTTTAGGAGATGATGATTTTGTTTACCCTATGTGTCTGTACTCTTCCTTCCACATGTTTATTATAATGCAAGTAACCCAAAATATAACATGTCCTGGTATCCTATTTATGCGACTTGTTCTAAGCAACAACCTAGCCACCCTCATCCACTTCTCCATCCTGTTTTGAAGAAACCCTTAATCCTGAAACTGAATAAACAGGTATATAGTTTATAGTATAGATTATCCTTGAGTTCCAGGGAGATGGACCTTAACCAATCAACTTTTACCTCATACCCACTCTTCTCCAGCCCTATAAAATCCCCCTCCTTGAATGGTGTGACTCTTACTCTGCATAAGAGGCAGCCTTCCTTGGCAAACTCCACAAACCTTGCTTTGTTTTACAGATGTCTAATCCAGTCTTGCTTGTTTTACAAATGTATTGTCCTGTTAGCTGGTTACTCTTGTAGTCTCCCCTCCACCCCTCACATTTTCTTAGGGCCACAGTGATTCTTGTGAAATCTAATATAACAATGATTTCTAAAATCTTGTAATATTAA
The DNA here is from genome assembly GCA_023553655.1 of Myrmecobius fasciatus. NCBI lineage: Eukaryota > Metazoa > Chordata > Mammalia > Dasyuromorphia > Myrmecobiidae > Myrmecobius > Myrmecobius fasciatus. Next base: position 122,830 of record JAJPUD010000510.1, read on the forward strand.
TTTTTAAAAATAATTTTTCTCTTTTCAGATTCGAATTAAAGGCTCACTTCCTTTAATGAGTCCTTTTCCAGAGTCTTTGCTTCATTATTGTAAAGTTGGTTTGGCCTTTTATCGACCAGGAACCTCTAAAGACCAAAAGCTTGATGAAGTTTCTTGTAAAACAATAGGTTTGTAGTAGTATGAACTTAATGATTTATAATTTGATTTAAACCTAAAGAGCAACTGCTTGTGGTGAGGGACTTTTCCAAATTAAAAAAAAAAAAAAAACAAACTTAAAAAGATAATAGAATGGAGCATCTTTTGTCTTGTACAAATATTTTTATATTTCATATTTTACAGTATGTTTATTTTATGTTGCTACTATTCAAAAATATTTTAAAATTTGGTTACTATCATTAGAACTTTAAATTTGTAATTTCAGCATTCAAGGGTATACACATTTTTGGCCCCAGTTTCTATAAATTGGGTCTTATGCCATTAAATAGTGGTTGGAATTGTGGTTTGAATAACATGGTTTATTCTTGAGGTGAAATTTGTATTTACAGAATTTTCAATTAGATGGGAATCTTAGAAATGATCTAGCTTAACTCTTTCATTTCTTAAAGGAGGAAACTGGTTATAACTGTTAATTTTCTCCTTTTTTAAAGATTAAAAAGTATTTTTTCAGGTCTCATTCTTCACATATCTACCTTCTCAAGTAGGAATAAAGGAAAGGGAGAATCTAAAAGATATTCATATAATGTAGTTATTTTTACAGGGTGTCTCAAAAATCTTAGCACACTGTAACACTTATTAGCACCTTAGCATTTAACACACTTAACATACATAAGCTTTACTAGTTTATTTTTATTTTTTTCCCTTTTTTTATTAATACTTTTTATTTGCAAAACATATGGATGGGTAATTCTTCAACATTGACCCTTACAAAGCTTTCTGTTACAAATTTTTCCCCCTACTCCCCACCCCTCCCCTAGATGGCAGGATATCCACTGCTTGTTAATTATGTTAAAATACTTGACAAAACGAATATATGTATACATATTTCCACACATCATTTGTGCAGGAAAAATCGTATCTACAAGAAAGACATATCAGATAAAGGAAATACAATGCAAGCAAACATCAATCGAGAGCATGAAAATTATATGTTGTGGTCCACATTTCACATCCCTCTCTCTGGGTGTATATGGCTTTCTTCCCTGAACAATTGGAACTGTTTTGAAAGCTTTACTAGTTTAAAACTGCATTAAGACTTTTGGAACATTCTGTATATCTCTAAAATACAAAGATATGAGTGTGTGTTGACTAATATTTGTCAATTACTCAACTGTTTTTGATTCAGGTTGCTTCAGAGAACTCTGTGCTCTCTGTTGGATGCTTCATGTCCGGGAAAAATTGTCATACAATTGTAGACAATATCAGATAGCAAGAGAAAATATGGAAAAGAAAAAGGTATTCTTATTTATAGTAAAATAATAGTGGTGATATTGAATTCATTAGATAATTTTGTGAAATTGTTCTAAATGGTCTTATTCTCATTTTAAAATGAAAATTGATTTTACTGAATGGAGAAAAATATTCCAGAATTATGTCCCTCTTTTATAATTTCTCTCTAGGATATGGAGTTGGAGTTTGATTCTTGTATGGTAGAGCATTGTCTCAGTGCCCTGGAATGGGCATATAGAATGTTACCTTTCTCTAGATTTATGAATATTGAAGAACTTGTGCAGGATATAATTTTGAGTCTTATTGGAGAACTACCACCCACCAGAAAGGTAAAAATTTAAGCATTGATAAAAAGATGAAACTTTGAAAGACTTTGACTTTGTTGTTACTTTTTTGCTTATAGAACTAAGATAAGTTTATTTTTGCCTAGGTGGCAGAAATTTTGGTGAAAGCATTTCCCAATTCTGAAGATATAAGAGTATCTTTAAGAGATAAATATAATTCTCTTCAGCAGAGACTCAGACATTGTACTGTGAAAGGTAATATGATTTCTTGATTTTGTTTGTTATTAAATTGCTGAGGAATATGATTTTTAATCTGTAGACAGTGCTGTTCTCTGAATCTGCTGTTTATTAGAGATGGAGAAAACTAGAAGCTAAAATAACCTGGGAGGGGCTAATTATATTGTCCTATTTCCCCTTAATTTATCTCCATTAGAATATTCTCTATGAAGATTTAAGTCCAGTATTGGTTAGTGGAAAGAATGCTAAATTTGGAGTCATTGAATAGCATTTTGACTCCTGGCTCTGTCATTTACTAGTTGTATGGCTGCTCTGGTCCTCTATTTCCCAGTTTTCTTATCTGTAAAATGAAGTGGTTGGACCAGGGAATACCTTATAGATATGATTCTATGATAATATTCTGTGCAGAACAGGTGGTCATGTGGAAATAAAAAAAAAAAAAAGAATTAGAAGGTACTATGTGTTCTTAACTATTTTCCATTTTCCAAGTGTGGCCATTTAGTCATTCCAACATTGTTAACATTATTATTTTTTTTTTTTATCAAGAAGCTTTGAGCTATCTTTAGTCTGAAAAGCATCTTGCTAAAAAGTCATTTATTCTTATTTTTACAAGTTTATAAGTCATTTTTTATAATGTAGAATCTACTGAATGTCCAGACCAGATCAAAAAGTATATGTTAATGTTTTTAAAGATTTCTAGAGATAGCTTCTATAATTTCTCTTCTACATATTCTTTTGAAGTATTTATAATACTAAAAGTAAGAAACTAATTCCTTGTTTCTTTTATTAACTTGTAGTACTTTTTCCTCTTGTTCCTCAATTCTAGGGGCACACAATTCTTTAACATTTAATGATAATTATATCATTATCAATTATTATTTCTGTATCATTCAATGAATTACAGAAAACTAATTTTATGAAAAGACCAGCCAATGTGACCTTTTGGGCCCTGTGGCACTGTTGGGGATATAAATAAAACATTCATTGTAAGAAAGTTTTATTAATACTGTTTGTTTTATATTAGAGGGATTTTGGGATACAGTCCTTGTATCTTTCTGTACTTTTCCCTTCTCCTTTCTCCTTAACTCCCCAATACCTTTCTTTTTTCCTCAGGCATCCTTTCCTTATAACAAAAAAAGTCACCATGCAAAATTGTAAATCCAAGGCAGTGACTGAGTCCCTGATGTAGCTGACATAGCATTTTATATTCATAGTTCCCACCTATGAATGAGAGGAGCTAGGAACATTTCTTTATCCCTTTTCTAGGTCAAAATTAGTCTTTATAATTACACAGCATTTGGGTTTTGTTTTTTTTTTTTGTAGTGTTCTTGTGTAATCCTATATATTGTTTTCCTTGTGTTTAATTCTACATCACACTGATCAGAGAAATGCGAATTAAGACAACTCTGAGGTACCACTACACACCTGTCAAATTAGCTAAAACGACAGGAAAAGATAATGACGAATGTTGGAGGGGATGTGGGAAAACTGGGACACTGATACATTGTTGGTGGAACTATGAACGGATCCAGTCGTTCTGGAGAGCAATTTGGAACTATGCTCAAAAAGCTATCAAACTATGCATACCCTTTGACCCAGCAGTGTTTCTATTGGGCTTATATCTCAAAGAGATCTTAAAGGAGGGGAAGGGTCCCCCATGTGCAAGAATGTTTGTGGCAGCTCTTTTTGTAGTGGCAAGAAACTAGAAACTGAATGGATGCCCATCAGTTGGAGAATAGCTGAATAAATTATGGTATATGAATGTTATGGAATATTATTGTTCTATAAGAAACGACCAACAGGATGATTTCAGAGAAGCCTGAGAGACTTGCATGAACTGATGCAGAGTGAAATGAGCAGAACCAGGGGAACGTTTATATGGCAACAACAAGACTATATGATGATCAATTCTGATGGACGTGGCTCTCTTCAACAACGAAATGCTTCAAACCAGTTCCAGTTGTTCACTGAAGAAAGCCATATACACCCAGAGAGAGGGATGTGAAATGTGGACCACAACATAACATTTTCATGCCCTCTATTCATGTTTGCTTGCATTGTGTTTCCTTTCTCAGATTTTTTTCTTGTAGACACGATTTTTCTTGCACAGCAAGAAAAGTGTGGCAATATGCATACATATATTCGATTTGTCATTAACATAATTAACATGTAGTGGACTTCCTGCCATGTAGGGGAGGGGTAGGGACTAGGGGGGAAAATTTTGTATCAGGTCCTTTGTAAGGGTCATTGTTGAAGAATTACCCATACATATGTTTTACAATTAAAAAGCTTTAATAAAAATAAAAATAAAAAAAATTCTACATCACTTTATTTGTCATAAATATTGTCTAACTATTTGCACTGTTTCTCTTAAAAATGCTTTGTTTAATGTTTTGGTCACTTCTCATTTATTTTAGACAGTTGTCTATACTTTGCAGTCTTTTATCTTTGGTTCCACTATACCAGTGTTATTTATTTATTTATTTTTGCTGAAGCAATTGAAGTTAAGTGACTTGCACAGGGTCACACAGCTAGGAAGTGTTAAGTGTCTGAGGACAGATTTGAACTCAGGTCCTCCTGACTTTAAGACTGCTGCTCTAGGGCAAATTAAAGCAGCTGTTCCTCCTTTGCCTTGAACAGACCTCACACCTTTAAAAAATGAATAAAAAAACCAAAAAGAGCTCTCACCATAGACAGCTTTTATGGAGAGAGGGAAGAACAGACCTCAACTCCTGAGGTCCCTAAAGGTAAAGCAACTCCAGAAAAAGCCCCAAAGAGAGACATAAACTGGACTCCATGTCACAAGGCTTTCTTTGAAGATTGCATAAAGGATCTTAAAAGAAAGTTAGAAGAAACATGGGGAAATGAAATGAGATCATTGCAAAATAAAATGGAAAAAATGGAAAAAGAATGCAATGAACAAAAAAATGTAATTGGTCAATTGCAAAAGGACCTAAAAACAGTAACTGAAGAAAAGAAGACATTAAAAATTAGAATCGAACAAATGGAAGTGAATGACTCAACAAAACTTCAAGAATCAGTCAAACAAAATTAAAAAAATAAAAAGAAGAAAACATGAAATATCTCCTAGGAAGAACAACTGACCTGGAAAATAGATCTAGGAGAGACAATGTAAGGATTATAGGGCTTCCTGAAAGCCATGATGAAAAAAAGAACCTAGACATTATCTTCCAGGAAATCATAAATGAAAACTGCCCTGATATTTTAGAATCAGAAGGCAAAATAACTAGTGAAACAATCCACCGATCACCTCCTGAAAGAAACTCCAAAATTAAATCCCCCAGGAATATCATGGCTAAATTTCAGAACTATCATACCAAGGAAAAGATATTGCGAGAAGCCAGAAAGAAACAATTTAAATACCAAGGAGCCACAATTAGGATCACCCAGGACCTAGCAGCTTCTACTTTAAAGGATTGAAGGGCCTGGAATCTGATATTCCAGGAAAGCAAAGGAACTGGGATTACAGCCAAGAATAAACTATCCAGCTAAAATGAGCATTATATTTCAGGAAAGAATATGGACATTCAGTTTTAGGTGAATTTCACCTATTTGTAATGAAAAGACCAAAACTGAACAAAAAATTTGATCGTTTTAAACACAGAACTCAAGAGAAACATAAAAAGGTAACAAGGAAAAAAAAACTCTTGGGAACTATATTTATGTTGTGGATACTTATAGGATGAGTGTTGATTTTATGATTTTATGATATTATGATTATTGCGGTTTTATGATTATTATGACATGATTGTTGTGATTTTCATTATTATGATATAATTATGATGATATGATAATCTGAAAAAAATTATAGGTAGAAAAGTGATAACACTGGAAGAAGAGGAAAAGGCGGTAAAATAAGGGAAATTACATCACCTGTAGAGGCAAAGAAAACCTGTAATGATTGAGGGAAAAAAGGGAAGGGAATAAGAATTGTGTTAATTTTCATCTCATCAGATTTGGCTCTGAGAGAATAATAGATGTATTGGGTATCACAACGAAACTTGTCCTACCTTATAAGGAAACAGGAGGGAAAGGGGGGAAAGAAAAGGAATAGACTAATAGAAGGGAAAACATAAGAATTAAGAATTTCTTTTATTAACTTGTAGAACTTTTATGTAGAATTTAATGATAATTATATCACTATCAATTATTATTTGGGAAGACATGAAAACAAACAGTAAAAAAGGGGGTGGAGCTCTAAAGGGGAAGAATTGTTTGAGGGAAGTGGTTAAAAAAAAAAAGACTGGTGCTCTATCCATTGCACCACTTAGCTTCCCCTCAATATTATCTTTTTTAACCTTTAAGTAGCTTCTTTTCTAATCTTTGATAATTTTTATTGTTTACTTGACCCACTCTGTTCTCCATATCTTTCCTTAAAGTGTGGATTGCATACTGAACCTTGCTTTGCTATCCTTCTATACCATTTTACTTTTAATAATTTGTGCTCTACTGGAGCTGGAGGGTCACACAAATCTGTTCCCTCATTTTTCTTCTTTCTGCCAGTGAAATACATATCTGTCATATCCTCTTAAACACTTATTTATTGAATGTAACATTCAATTTTCTTTAATTCTTCTTTCCCTCTTAGGTCCACAAACTGAGGAAATGATGTCTGTTATCATGCATTCTATTTACAAGGTGAGAGTGAAAGCTCTGAAACGAGTAAGGAGGAATATAGGTCCTTTTGAAATGAATATTTGGGAACCCCCTGAAGAAGAGACTGTAGATAATAAAATTCATACTTATGACTGGTTTTCCCCTGGGACCAGTTCAAGCAGAAGCACTCTCACCGAAGTAGAAAATTCCCTGGTTCATAGTGATGCAGAAGCAATAGATACATTCTCAGAAGCTTTGCCATCTGAAAAAAAAAGAAAGTAAGTAAATTTAGATCAAAATTATTGTGTATAAACTTCTCTCTCTGTCTTCCTATACCAATCTTGGCTAGAAGATGACTTAATATAACTTTTTTTCTTGTATTTTCCCTTCACAATTTCAGTCTATACATTTTCTAGAACTTTTTGGAAAAGTTTTGAGTAAAAGTCTTGCTACATTATTTTCTGTTGTCCTGCTCTCATAACATCTAATTTTTAATGATTTTGTCATCTTTCTTTTCTTTACATTGTTATATCCATTTTGCATATTCTTCATGTAAATGTGACATTTGTCATTTTTATAGCACAGTAATACTTGATTATATTCTTTTAGCACTGTTCAGCCTCAATTTGTACCCCAGTTTTTGGGGAACTACATTGTTTTCTGTTATTTGCCCCCACAAAAAATGCTTCTATAAATATTTTGGAGTATGTGGAGACTTTCTTTTTATTACTGACATATATGCCTAACAGTAGAATCTTTGGATCAAAGATTTGGACATTCTAGTCATTTTACTTGCATAATTACAAATTACTTTCCAGAGTTGTTATGTTAATTCACAGTTTTTCTAAGAATGTGTTAGTGTGCCTGTCTCTTCACATCCTTTCCATTGTTGACTATTTCTGTATTTTGTCATCTTTGCCAATTTGCTGGGAATGAGGTAAACCTCAGAGTTGTTTTAGTTTTCACTTTTCTGTTAAAAGTGAGTTGAAACATTACTGTGATTTTTAATAGTTACATATTTTTTTGAGAAGTTCATATTCTTTACCACTTGTCTATGGTGACTTTTGGGGGGCAGCTAGGTGGCACAGTGGATAGAGCACCAGCCCTGAAGTTAGGAGGACCTAAGTTCAAATGTGGTCTCAGACACTTAAAACTTCCTAGCTGTGTCCCTGGGCAAGTCATTTAACCCCAATCACTTCGGAAGGAAGGAAGGAAGGAAGGAAGGAAGGAAGGAAGGAAGGAAGGAAGGAAGGAAGGAAGGAAGGAAGGAAGGAAGGAAGGAAGGAAGGAAGGAAGGAAGGAAGGAATGACTTTGATCTTATCTATTTCTATTAGTTATGAATATATCATAAATACCAAGCCCTAATCAGAGAAACTTGATACAGATATTTTCTCTTATTCTGCTACAATTCTAGATATATTTATTCATGTAAAAGATTTTCAGTTCCATGTAATCAAAATTCTCTTATTTTTTCATAATTGCCTCATCTGTGTTTCACTTGAGATGAGTTTTGAGTAGAAATACTTTTTCAGAATTGTTTATTTAGGAATTCAACTTCATAATTGTGAAAAGATATGTGATGTGCTTTTCTCTCTTTTTTAATGGTATGGACTTTAAGTTCACATATAGCATATAATGGAGTATTTCTATGTGAAATGCTAATCAATCATTTATCAGGCACCTACTGTGTGACTGGCACTGTGCTAAATGCTCTGTTTTCAAAGAAAGTTCCTCTGTTAGAGAACTCAGTGGGAAGACATGAAAACAACTTGGTACACATAATATATATACAAGATAAATTAGAGATAACCAACTATGAGAAGGCACCAGGTTTAAGAGGGAATCAAGGAAAGACTGCATGTAGAAGATAAAATTTTAGCTAGGACTTAAAGAAAGCCAGTGAAGTTAAGAGACAGAAATCAGGAGGAACAGCTTTTCATGCATGAAAGATTGACCATGAAAATTCTCAGAGTTGGAAGATGAAGTGTCTCATTCAGGGAATAGCAAAGTGATGTGTCATTGATAACTGGATTGAAGACTATCTTGTAGCAGGTGTGGAGGAAGGTGTAAGGCGTAAGAAGACTGGAAAATTTGGGGGAGTTAGGTTATGAAGGGCTTTCTAGACTGAACAAGAGATTTTATCTTTGATCTTTTAGACAACAGCGAGTCCCTGGAGTTTATTTAATGTGTATGGGGAAGTTTCACAGAGTTAAACTTACACTTTAGTAATTACTTTGTTGGCTAGATGGAGTTGAAGGAAACTTGTTGCAGGTGCCTAGGTTTGAGTGGATGAGGAGCTGCATCAGGGTTGGTGGTAGTAACAGGAGACAAGTGGGCAAAAAATAGTGCAGAGGTAAAAGTGGTAAGGTCCAGCATTAGATTGAGTATCAGAGACTGGGTAGTTGAGTGTAATGCCCAAATTGAGCTTGGAGGAATTGGAAGCTAGGGATATCTTCATAGCAGTAGGGAATTTAGGAAGAAGGAAGAGCTGGGGGCGGGGAGGATTCAATTTTTGATTTAAGATGTCTGAAACATCGAGTTTGATATGTTCAGTGGACAGCTGGAGTCTGGAGGTTGTGAGAAGTTAGGCCTGCTTAATTAGATCAGAGATTCATCTGATAAGATCAAGTGAGATAATATCGGGGGAGAAGAAAAGAGGACTCAGGATAAAGCACTATGGGATGTCTATGGATGTTAAGTGAGACTAGGTTGAAGATCTAGTAAAGGAGACTGAGTTGTGGTCCGAATAGGAGGAGCAGAACCTTGATGAGGCAGTTTCATAGAAATTTAGGAAGAAAATATAAAGGAGCAGGGGCAGCTAGGTGGCGCAGTGGATGGAGCACCAGCCCTGAAGTCAGGAGGACCTGAGTTCAAATGTGGTCTCAGACACTTAACATGCCCTAGCTGTGTGACCCTGGGCAAGTCACTTAACTTCAGTTGCCTCAGCAAAAAGCAAATACATACATATATATATATATATGTATATATATATAAAGGAGCAGAGCATGATTAACAGTGTTAAAGGTTACAGAGGGGTTAATAAGGATAAGGCTTGAGAAAAGAGCATTTCAACTCTCATTGGAGAGAAGTTTCCATTGAATGAGATTGGAAGCAAGACTTCAGAATGACAGGAAAGGGAATGACTTTTTCATGGGAGTTTAACCACACAAAAGAGGGGAGAGATTAGATAATAAACAATGGAGATGGATAGATGGATCCAAATAAAGAGTTTTTGAAAAGAGGAATGGTGAGTATGTTTGTAGGCAGTAGGGAAGCAGTTAGTAGATAGGAGTAGATTAAAGATTAGGGAGAGAGCAGAGATGATGGAGAGAGCAATCTGTGGGAGAAGATGGGATAGGACAGGATCATTCGTGTATATTGTAGCAGATGGTATCCTAAAATGAGGAGGAGGGAAGAGAAGTAAATGGACTCAGTTTTTTTCACTGAAATATGAGGTAAGGTTCTCAGCCAAGAGAGTGAAGGGAGGGGGACCATGAGAAGTTTAAAAAAGGGATGAAATGTTTTGGAAAAGCTGCTGTGATAAGTGGGATGGTCAGTTAAAGGATTCTCTCCTGATAGATTTTATGTATTGTTACATTATTTTAATCTCACTTCACAAATTTCTCCCTTTCTTGTCTTTTATGTTTTATATGTCAGCAAATCATTAATTTTTAAAAATTATAAGGAGTCTTTGATGGGATCATCATCATCAACACCTGTCTTACTCCCCATTATTCCCTCTTTGATAGATAGGGGATTAAGACCCAAAGAAATTCTGACCTGTTTATGGGAGAAAACTTTCTCAATAATGAAGGATCAGTTTGAATTAAACTTTTTAAAATATATTTTGTTATAGGGACGCCCAGAATCATGAAGAATTCGCATTGATTAATAATCAGTATAATAAGAAAAAGTTCAGTTCAGAAGAATGTCTTAAAAGGAAAAGTGATCATGAAAATATACATAGAGAAAATGAAGTTCCTATAGTAGGTGTTTGGGAATTTGAACGTGATGATGATGAATATATTAAATTCCTTGATCTATTCTTGAGTTATGTACTTGAAAAAGACCTGGTTGGTTCTAATAATCCTGGTATTCCTTTTCTAAGTAGCTTTTCAGCCCTTCTTAAGGAACATGAACTTAATTCTTTGCTTTTTGATGTTCACACAACATTAAAACGTCGTCAGGGCAAACCCACAATTCAGAATGTGTTCAGAGCTGGCTCCTGCTTTGTTATTGTTCCTGAGTCTTGTGAATCTGAAAAATCATCTACTTTAAAAAGTGAAAACTTCAAAAATTTGGGAAATCAAACAGCTTCATCTTCAATATTAGCTGCTCAAGGGCCAAAAGCTTTTATACAAAACTCTTCGAATGAAGTAAATAAAATAATGGGAAAGAGAGGCTTGTTTGGTTTAAGAGAAAAATCAATGTACAGAATCAAAGATGACAATAGAGAGCTACCCATGCCCCACAGACTACCAAAGCAAGTTTTTCTTCCACAAAACTTTAAGAGTACAAAATTCACTTACAAAGCAGTTCAGTGGAATGACATTATTCCCCATGAAGAACTTTCTTTGGAACTAAAGAACAAATTTGGCAATATAGCAAAACTACTGGAATGGATGATAAGATGGTCTGATAGAAGATTGCTATATGACTCCACTAAAACTGAGTCATCCTGCCAGGATAGCCCTGTCATACGTGTGAGGACCTCAGCAGCTGCCATTCTTACAACCCTGTGGCTTTTAGAACAATCACACTTTGTATATCAAACAGATCGTGTAATCTGTAAGGTAAGAAAATACTTGATTTTTTTTTTTTTGCCAAGTGAATGTGATTTATCACTTATGTTGTGCTCAATATTATATAACAGGTATTGGAAATAGATGAAAAAAATAGCTCTTGTCCTTTGGGAGTTGACAGGTTAATCAGGGGTTATGACATGTATATATATAAATATGATAATAGGATAGAATATAATAATGATGATGATGGTCAGCATTCATTAAGCTTTTCAAACTGCTTTACATATATATATATTTGAATTGGTTTTCTTTTTTTTATTATTAAAACTTTTTATTTGCAAAACATATGTATGGGTAATTTTTCAACATTAACCCTTACAAAGCTTTCTGTTACAAATTTTTCCCCCTACTCCCCACCCCTCCCCTAGATGGCAGAAAATCCACTACATGTTAATTATGTTAAAATACTTGACAAATCGAATATATGTATACATATTTCCACACATCATTTTTGTGCAAGAAAAATCGTATCTACAAGAAAAAAAAATCAGAGAAAGGAAACACAATGCAAGCAAACATCAATAGAGAGCATGAAAATGTTATGTTATGGTCCACATTTCACATCCCTCTCTCTGGGTGTATATGGCTTTCTTCCCTGAACAACTGGAACTGGTTTGAAGCATCTCATTGTTGAAGAGAGCCAAGTCCATCAGAATTGATCATTATATAGTCTTGTTGTTGCCATGTAGAATGATCTCCTGGTTCTGCTCATTTCACTCAGCATCAGTTCATGCAAGTCTCTCCAGGCCGCTCTGAAATCGTCCTGCTGGTCATTTCTTACAGAACAATAATATTCCATGACATTCATATACCATAATTTGTTCAGCCACTCTCCAATTGATGGGCATCCATTCAGTTTCCAGTTTCTAGCCACTACAAAAAGTGCTGCCACAAACATTCTTGCACATGTGGGGCCCTTTCCTTCCTTTAAGATCTTTTTGATATAAGCCCGATAGAAACACTGCTGGGTCAATTGAATTGGTTTTCAACAGCAGCCCTTTGAACTAAGTGGTGTTGTCACCATATTATGTGAGGAAATATGCTTAGAAGGCTGAATGCCTTGCCCAGAGTCACACTGCTGGTGTCAAAGGTTGACTTAAACTTCAGTCAGTCTGACTCCAATGGCAGTTTTCTGTTTACTAAAGCAGTACCTGACAAATGAGAGATTCTCACTGTGCTCTAAGGAAATGGAAGAGGCGTACTGCTTTTTTTGAGGGGGAAGGTGGCAGGGAAGGATGCAGAAAGATTTAATGAAATAAATAACACCTGAGCTAGGCCTGGAAGGATAGAAGACATTAATAATGGAAAAAGACAAAGAGGTGTGTGTTCTAAAGGGTCAGCATATGTAAGTGTACAGAGCTGGAAGAGAGGGTATATGAAAACTTGGGCGAATAGTCTTTATTCCATAATTATTGTAGAGTGCATAAAGGAGATTAATGTAAAAATGGCTGAGAAGATGGATTGGTTATTGAGTTTAAAAACTTTTAATTTGCATTTTCTTCTGAGTAATTGAGGATATAAGATGGTGTTTGAACCGAGGCATGACATGGGCATACCTGTTACAGGAGCCACCTGTTAGTGACTGCGGGAATCTAATTCTGACCAGCAGAATGGATAGTGTCATGTGAGAGGATGATAACGATACAAGAGACAAGAGGCAGTTACAGTGACAACTCTGAACCTCTGATTTATTGTATCTTATACAGAATATATATTGTTTTTTAAGTACAGCAAGATTATTAAAAGAAAAGCATACATTTTTTCATAAACAGCACCTGCATCAGTGAATATGTTTTATGACGTCCAGACAGGTGTCTCTGATTGTCAGGGTCGTGTCATTTTCCTGTGAGCCTGCCAGCTTAAAATAAGAAAAGGCTGATTTGCAATCCCTTCACTCTATGAAAATAAAACATTCCAATGTTTCTCATAGTGTGCTGTGATTCATAGCTGCAGAGGCTTGGAGAACCGACCTGCCCCTTTTTTGTGCAGTTCCCTTTAATCCTTTACAGGCTTTCTGGGCTCCACACTATGCGTGGTCCTCAGTACATACCTTTGCATTAAGATTATTTTGGCAATAGTGTACATCACAAATTGGAGAAGGGAAAGACTGGAGATAAATAAGCTTGTGAGAATGAGCTAAAATTTGTACCAATCCAGATGAGAATCCTTGGTGGAAGGGTGATGACAATATGAATAGAGAAGAGGGGATAGAATCCTGATTTGTTTTTATTGGGAGTTGGCAACAGATTGAATATGAGTAGGAAAGAGTCAAAGATAACTTTTTGAGCCCAAGTGACATTTTGGGCCTCAGTGACTATAAGAGGGTTAGCAACACAATAGAATTAGGCAGGGAATTTGTTAGGAGGAACAGGTTTAGTGGAGGGAAGATGAGGTTGAATTGTAAACATATTACGTTTAAGATACCAGCAGGAAATCCTTGCAGAGTGGAGATGTCTAGAATGGGATGAGCTATTTTTACATATTCCATCTTCAGGATCAATGTTTTACTGGAATAGAGAATATATACATATATATATATACATATATATATATGTATATATATATATATTTTAATGTTATTGCTTTTTGCTTCTCTTCTATATTGTCTTTCACTACTGCATTTTTGCATAGCCAATCAGGATTATATGTTTATACTTAAGGACTTTTGAGTTCTCTTACTCCTGAGATCTTTGGTAGTTTCAGCCTTTTTTTTTTTCTTCTCTTAATTTCCTTTGTTCTTTAGTTTCTGATGCCTTTTCCTCTGATGGTAGATTTAAAATATCTCTGCCTCTTTCCATGCTAGGCTTAGATCTCTGCCCTCAGTAACTTTTTTGTTGCTGTTCAGTTCTTCATTCATGTCTGGCTTTATGTGACCCCATGGACTTTGTCCATGATGTTTTTTTGGCAGATACTGGAGCAGTTATTTTCTTCTTTAATGTGTCCCTATTTTGCAGATGAGGAACCAGAGCAAATAGGAGTTAAGTAACTTGCCAAAGTTACATAATGAATAAATATCTGAGGTTGGATTGGAACTTATACCTTCTTGACTCTAGACCTGGTGCTCCATCCATTGAGCCAGTGACTTTTGTGGGGAATAGAACTGACCCCAGCTGGATGCTGGGCTCTTTCCCTCAGATTTAGTAGCTTGCCACACTGCTGATTCCACATGGTGTCTTGTCCTCTTTCTTTGTTTCTCCATTCTCTGGCCAAGCAGCTCACAGCACTGCCACAGGAGTGCCATTGCAGCCCGGATCGATTACTTTTGTTTGCAGTTTAGCTCACTATGACTCTAAGAGGAAAGGTCTGAGCCTTTCACTTTACTGAAGGGATCTTTTGAAGCCCAGACTCTGCCATGACAGTAGCTGTGGAGGCTGTAGCAAATTTTTACGATTTGAAGCTTGGGTCTCTGTGGCACTAAAGAGAGGGATGTTGGCCTGGGCTATGGGATGGGTTATGTTTTGTTGCAAATCTATGACAGTGGTTGCTTGTGTAGCCTTGCTGACAGTAACATAAAAGGCATTGGGGGAGGAAGTGTTTAGTGAGCTCAAATGAAGCATTAGTTCATGGATTTTTTTTTAACCTTCTAGGACTAATAAATATCATTATCAGACAAAATCAAACTTAAAGATTCAGTCGAGAGAAATCTGCATTGTTAGCCATATTAGTATTGTTTTAGATGCATGTCTACATATGTATAGATGTATGTTTGTATGCATGTAGGCATATGTATGTGTGTGTGTGTATATATATATTCACGGCCTTACATCTCTCCACATACATACATATATCTCTATACACACATATTTATTCTATACCTTAACTTGCACTGCTTATTTAACCTTCCCCCATCCAACAATCCTTCTCTTATCTTCTTCCTTCTACCATTTTCCTCCCTCTTTATCCCATTCCCATTAATCTACAGAATTTATCCCACTTCCATTATTCTAAACACCTTTTCTGCCCTACTTTGTCCTACACCACCTATTCTCTTCCTCTTTATCTCTTTCCCATTAGTCTACACACCTTTTCCCACTAACATAAATCTATACACCATTCTATTCCTTCCCCCCTCATTTCTTTATAAATTTTGGAGGGTGTTATACTCTTCATTGTGTGTATGTATGTGTATATATATATATATATATTTTTTTTTTTTTCCTATTTAACCCATTCTTGATGTGAGCTCTCCTCCCCCCTCTAATGCCTCTGTGTTGGTTCTTCCTGTACTTATTCATATAGCTTAATTACTATTTTTACCTTTTTTCTATACAGTTTTGCTTTTTAGAATTAGTTCATACTCAATTGTGCTCCATTCTTTCTTTTGAGCTACCCTAAAAACAAATAATTTGTCCTTGTTGCTTCCCTTGAAATTAATCTTTGATGCTGACTTTTATATGTTAAATTTTCTGTTGAGTTCAGTTTGAGACAAAGGCCTTAAAATCTGCAAATTTGTCGAATGTCCATTTTTTTTCCTTTCAATTTAAGTTTTTTCTTTCAAAAATCTTAATTTTGCTGGATATAATATTTTTGGCCACAGACCTAGTTATTTTAATTGTTGATGTGTGTGTGTGTGTGTGTATACACACACACATATATATGTATATATATGTATTTCTCCACACATATATGTATGTATGTGTGTGTGTATATATGAAATCTAGTACCTGCAGTCTTTTATCGTAGCTGCTGATAAATCTTTTATAATTCTAATTATAGTTTCAGCATATTAGATTTTTTTTCTTATAAAATTTTCTTTTAAATCTGGGGCTTTTGAAATTTAGCAGTAATATTCCTATGTATTTTCCATGTAAGATCTCTTTGAGGTCATGATCAGTAGATTTTTCTGTTTCTATTTTGCCCTCATGTTCTATCACTCCAGGACAGTTTGAATATCTCTTGCTTTATTGTGTCAAGATTCTTTTTTTTGGTCACAGCTTTCAGGTACTTCAGTTATTCATATGTTTTCTCTTTTTGCTCTGTTCTCCAGATTTGGGTTTTTTTTAATGTTTCACATTATGTTCAATTTTTTCATTCTTTATATTTTGTTTTGTTATTTCTTGGTCTTTATAGCTTCACTGGCTTCCCCTTCACTAAGAATTATTTTCTTCTTAAAGACTATCTCCTTTTCTAGTTGATTAACTTTTAAAAATAATCTTGTTTTTTTATTGTATGGTTCTTATTTTACACAGATACACACTGACACAGACACAGACACACACGCCCACACAGACACACACAGACACACAGACACACACACACACACACATGTTTTTCCTTAGCCTCTTTCATTTGATTTTTGAAGTCTTTTTTGAATTTTTCTATAAATTATTTCTGGGCAGGAAGCCATTTAATGTTACTTTTGGGGGTAGAAGAAGTTTTTTTATTTCATTGTCCTCCCTTGAAGATGAATCCTAGTCTTCCCTATTCCCATAGTAAGTTTTTATGGTTGGGTTCTTTTTTTGCCTATTCTTTTTTTTTTCTTTTCTTTTCTTTCTTTCTTTCTTTTTTTTAAATGAGAACTATTACTGTAAGTATCTTGGAGTAGGAGGGACAGTAACTCTAGCTTCACTTCAGTTTTTTCCTCTATCTTGGAACCCCAAACCCAAAGCACCACCCTCCCACAAGTGCCTGCAGCTACCAGTGTCCCTGCCCCACAGTTTCTGCCCTTAATGGTGTGCTGGTACCTTCTGCCCCAGGATAGCATCCCCGCAGCACAGCTGGGCCTGAAGGTCCTAATTAGCTGAGGTTCCCTCGGTTTTACCCAGCCCAGACCCTTATTCTCCTCAATGTCTGGGAAATTAAAATTCCTGTGGTTGTGGCTTAGGCTTCCCTGAACCCAACTAGCCCCAGGGCTCCCCACATGCTTCTTACTGTACACCAATTAAACCCTGGCCCTGGGATTTTTCTTTGGATCTTTTGGGGTTGTCCCAGAAGGACCCCTGTTCTGACCCAAGTCTTATTTGTTTTTCCCCAGTCTTTGTTGTTGCTGAGGTGTTTGGTTTGTGGAGGAAATCTGGAGACTTTGGAATTTTCTGAAATACTATGCCATCTTCCCCCAAGAATTCTTTTTTATGCATAGGTTTTAGTAAATGAGAGCTGAGGATCATTTCTCTCTCAAATTCTGTGATTCTGTGGAGTGGATAGTGGGGGTAATCCCAGATTTGAGAATTGTTGAGGTAGAAATGTTGGTAGGACAAAGAAGGACAAATGATGGTGGGGTTGAGGATAATGCATACTTGAATTAGCCAACTAGCTTATGGAGTCAAGACTGTGAAGGCAGAAGAGAAATTAGGTCAGTAAAAGACTTGGAAAGTTGGGATTGAAGAAGGGGCCAGATGTTGTGGTGAGGTCAGAGAAAGATGGTATATATTCTCCCCTCCCCTGGGGATATCATGAGCAGTTTGGGTCCTAGGATTGGGGCCACCAGGGATTATGTGGAACAGAAATGTGGTGTCAGGTTTAAACTCATGGTCAAATGAGAAGGGAGGGCCAAAAGGCAATGGAGTTCCTGAAAATGTTAATTTTCCATTAACTGTATGATAAAGGCTTGTTTTTATTTAGAGGATCATGTCCATTGTGGCCTCTGAGGTCTCCTCTACTATAAGCTGTTATTAGTTTTCTTGGTCCTATCTGTCTTTGAACTCTTAGGTCAAAACCTTCCCTGATCTTCCAACCTAGAACTCATCTTACCTTTATTTTATGTCATAGCACTTTATCTAGCTCCCATGCACTTATCAAATTTTAGTGTGTCATGTACTTAACTACCTGAAGTATTTTTTTTCTCCTATTAGAGATCAGAGGCATTGTTTTATTTTGTGTTTTCCTTTCTTCCTGGAGTGCCATTGGAGCTCCTTATGTAGTGAGTCCTTACTAAATGTTCTTTGGATGAATTAACAACAACAAAAAAATAGAAAATTTAATTTTCTGTTGGTTAATCCTAAATCTAGTAGATTTAGATTCTTAGTGACACAATAGCATAGTATCTTACTATTTCTTGTTTTTTTTAAATTTTACATTTAACATTTTGATTCCAAAAACATTTATTAAAGATCTCTGTATAGTGATTTCTACTATTATTGTATTAATTCTTGGCTAATATTAGCCTTTATAGAACATACTAGATAAATTATAATAACTCTATAATATATGTCATTAATTGTCATGAAACATGAACACTTGAATAAATGCAAAATTGATTAAATCATGAGCCAGTATGCTACAGTATTGAGAGAGGTGAATTTGGAGTGAGGAGGTCATGGGTTCCCATCCTATCTCTAAAACTTTAAATTTTATGACTATATACAACTAATAACCTAATTAGCAGTTAATGGAGAATATTGTAGAGGGAGTCCCCATATGGAGTGAATCACAGATCTTTGAAATTTCTATGTATTTAAGATCAAATAAAATAAGGGTACAATAATAAACATTATAAATATTTTGTTTTAGGTTCCAGAAAATCATTATTCTGTGCCTTCTGTGCTCCTATCTGAAACTAAAGCCAATATTCAGAAAGAAAGTAGTGTAGATACTGACTGTCCAGCATCAATGCCAACTGCAAAAGAAATTCAGGAAGTCCATAATAATGATGGACCTTATGACAACTTTTTGGAGTAAGTTTTTAATTAGAACTTCCCTTTAGTAGCCTGGGAGGGGCTTCTGGACTTGAGACTAAAGGTGTTAAAAGATTGCTTTTTGCATGTTTTTTACTATAATAGTAAGTGGTCAGGATACCTTAACAGTTTCTTTTAAAATGATGAAAAAATCATTTATTCTTCCTATTATTAATCTATCTGAGAAGGTAGATTGACTTGAATATTAATTTTTTTACATATAACCTATTGGATTACATAAAAATTATAAGTGATTAGTTTTTAATAAATTTTTTTATCTGTGACACTTATTTCTATATGTAAGTTATGTAATGACAGAAAAGACTCCTTTTTGAAAGGGATTCGATAGGTTAGAATTCTCAGTTTCTGACTACTGGTCTTTTCACAACTAAGAAGGCCTTTTCTGCTATTACAAAATAATAATGACTAAACTGCTTTGGAAAAAAGTACTTTCATCAAAAATTACATTTTTGACTCTAAATCAAGTATGTAATTTTTTTCCTGATGTATTTCTATCAATAGAATAACTACCCAAACAAAAGATCCTGAAATAAAAGAACTAATTGAGGAGAGCATTTCTATTACTCATGTAACTGATAAAGAATTTACAGATTTTGATGAAGATCTCCCAGAAGAAATGGAAATATTTACACAAGAGGAAATGAAAATGCCAGACTATGGAGGTAAGTTCATTTAGTAGGTAACTTATTAATTTGATATTATAAATTTGATGATAATTTTAAGCCAATATTATAGTTATTATATTTAGATATATATTTACTATAGAAAGTATAATTTAAAGTTATTTTTATTATTATTAATGAATTCATGTTAATTAGATTGGAGACAGGTATGTTTTTGGCTAAAATATCTTAGCTACTTGTAATATTTCTTTCCTGTCATATCTTTACAATATTCCTTAGACTATTTGTATGAAAAAGTTTTGACTTTTAGATTAGATACAGTTGATCAGGATTCCTAGATCTAAAGCTCATAGAGCTTTTAGGATCCAGTAAATTGCTAACCCAGTGACTAAAGTCCTTATGAGTACTCACTTCAAGCACATATGTTAAAATTGGAACTATACAGAGAAAATTATCATGGCCCTTTGTGCAGGAATGACGCACTAATTCATGAAGCCTTCCTTATTTTTACCAGAACAGAATTCACATCGACAGCAATATTATAAAGATAGTAATCTTTGAAAGAATCTCTGAATGACCACAATTCCAAAAGACTCATGATAAATTCCAGATAGGGAATTGATGGATTCAAGAATGCAGATGAAAGCATATTTTTTTCTTTCTTTTTCTTTTTGAAAATGGCTAATATGGAAATGTTTTTATGTAATTATAGATATTTGTAATGGGTTTTGTTTTTATTCCTTGTCAATGAGGAAAGAGAATTTAAACTCAAAAAAAAGAATTAAAA
Source organism: Myrmecobius fasciatus (assembly GCA_023553655.1). Classification (NCBI taxonomy): domain Eukaryota; kingdom Metazoa; phylum Chordata; class Mammalia; order Dasyuromorphia; family Myrmecobiidae; genus Myrmecobius; species Myrmecobius fasciatus. The sequence goes on from JAJPUD010000510.1 coordinate 143,264, forward strand.
AAAACCTCTGTGCTTAAAAAAATGAAAGAAATTAAAGTTATGACAAGTGTATAAGAGATGACTTTATGGTGACTTAATGACTACATTATTTCAATTCAATTTAGTAAGCATTCATTGAACCATTTACTATTGGCTGGGTACATGATGTGTGTTGGTACTAAATGAAAGAGGAAAAATTTAGATAGAAATTGCTCCATGAAACTTACAAAATAGAGTAGGGGGTTATGACATATACAGATAAGTGTAATATAAAATAATACACAAGTATATCAGAGAGGTGCGTATAAAATGTTACATAAAGTCCAAGAGGGAGAATAATCCTTACTGATAGGGGAATTGGGGGAAAATTCATCAAGAAGATAGTTGGGCATCAAGGATAAGAAAGTTGAGGTGTTGGAGAAGTCATTCTAGGCACAAAGAAGCAGTGTGAACAAAGCATAGAGATTGGGGCATAGGAGACCCCATGCCTAGATGCTGGGTGGGAGCAGAGCATATGTGGAAGTAATAGGAGATAAGCAATCACTTACTGAGAGGCCTGGTGGCCCTAGATAATGAAGGGCTTTGAGTGTTTATCTCTGACAATCAGTGAAGGATCTGTCTTGGGTAATCACTTTTCTCTTGTCCTGGTATATCCAGAGAAGCCTTAAAATAGAAAGATTACACATCCATGTGGAAATGTTCATCTGCCTTTAAGTCAGAAGGGTATAGAAAAGTACAAAAGTATGAATCAGTGTGTTTGTGTGGAGAGTTCTGAACATCTGAACTTGCCTTAGTAGGCAGTAGAGAGCTCCAATTCAGTATTCAATTAAATTAAGACTTGCTAAATGCCTGTGGTGGGCCTGACCCCATGCTGTGTGCTGGGTTTTGTATAAAAAGGCTGGTGTGCATTTTGTTCCATTGTTTCACTTGTGCCTGACTCTTCAGGACCTCGTTTGGGGTTTTTTTTTTAGCAAAGATACTGGAGAGGTTTTCCATTGTTTTTTATAGTTAATTTGACAGATGAGAAAACAGATAAATGGGGCTGAGTGACTTAGCTAGGGTCACACAGCTATTGGGAGATTTGAGCTCAGGTCTTTGTCACTTCAGGCCTGGCAGTCTGTCCACTGCTCTAGCTAGTCGGCATATAGTTATGTTTAAAGAAGAATTTTTTTGGCAGTAGTGTGGCTATATACATATGTATATACATATATACATACATTTATAAACATATACACATACATATATAAATATATAGTGTGTGTGTTTTTAGGGAAGAGTAGTGTAGAGTGAGAATAAAGGGTAGAGTGGTTTAGACAGATTTCTAAAAAAGGACCTGATTTAGGATGTGACAATGTTCTAGTTCATCTTCTAGAGCCTGAGGAATAAGATAAACACTCCTTTTAATAAAAAACTAGTCCAGTACTAATCATTGTTGGTGGAGTTCTGAATTGATTCACTCATTCTGGAGAGCAGTTTGGATTGTGCATATGCTTTGATCCAGCAGTGTCTCTATTGGACCTGTATCCCAAAGAGATCTGAAAGGAGGAAAAAGGACCCACATGTGCAAAAATGTTTGTGGCAGCCCTTTTTGTAGTGGCAGAAACTGGAAACTGAATGGATTCCCATCAATTATGGAAAATGGCTGAATAAGTTATGGTATATGAATGTTATGGAATATTTTGTTCTATAAGAAATGATAAGAGGCAGCTAGATGGCACAGTGGATAGAGCAACAGCCCTGAAGTCAGGAGGACCTGAGTTCAAATCTGGTCTCAGACACTTAACACTTCCTAGCTGTGTGACCCTGGGCAAGTCACTTAACCCCAATTGCCAAAGCAAAAAAAAAAAAAAAAAGAAATGATAAGCAGGCTGATTTCAAAAAAGCCTGGAGAGACTTACATGAACTGATGCTAAATGAAGTGAATAAAACCAAGAGAACATTGTACACAGCAACAAGATTATGTGATGATCAATTGTGATGGACTTGGCTCTTTTCAACATTGAAGTGATTTGAGCCAATTCTGATAGACTTGTGATGGAAAGTGCCATCTACATCTAAGACAGAACTGTGGAGACTGAATGTGGATCAAAGCATAGTATTTGCACCTTTTTGTTGCTGTTGTTTGCTTTTTTTCCCTTTTAATCTGATTTGTGTGTGTGTGTCTGTATGTGTGTGTGGGTGCAATATGATGAATATGGAAATATGTTTAGAAGAACATGTTAACCTAGATTGGATTACTTGCTGTCTTGTTCCCCCCAGAAGACTGGGGGGAGGAGAGGGAGAAAAATTGGAACACAAGGTTTTGCAAAGGTGAATGTTGAAAACTATCTTTGTAAGCATTTGGAAAAATAAAGTACTATTAAAATAAAAAATGTAAATATAAAATATATATAGTGTATATAATAAAAATAGAAATAATTTTTTAAAAACAGTACAAGAATGTTAAATTCCTCTGACAAGGAGGTTCTCTAAGGTCTCAAGAGCTCCTTTCCTGAAGTCCTAAAACTTATATTTTCTAAATTTTTATTTAATTTACATTTTCTTAATTAAAGGATATATAGCTGGGTTAAATCAAACTTTCCTATGTCTGCTCCATAGCATTTTGGGTCACAACAACAATTGAGGTTATGAAAGTATGGAAGTCAACTCCTATTCTGCTATTGAACTATTTATAAAAAATTGGAATAGAAAAGAGGAAACAGATAAGAGATATTGTTGAGCTAAAATCAGTAGCACTTGGTAACTGATTCACTGTGACATCAAGTTTATAAACATGGGAAACTAGGTAAGGATGGTATAATGCTGGCAAAAGTATTGAAGTCCAGAAGAGGAACAAGTATTTTTTGTTAATTATAGCTTTTTATTTTTCAAAATATATACGTGGATAATTTTTGACATTCTTCTCTACAAAACCCTGTGTTCTGATTTTTTTCCTTCTTTCCCTCCTTTCCCCCAGTTGGCAAGTGATCCAATGTATGTTAAACAAATGCAGGTCCTCTCTCTCTATGCTGCACCAAAACAGATCCAAAAGGAAAAAAAAAGAAAACAAAATTCAAGCAAACAATAGCAAAAAGAGTGAAAATACTACGTTGTGGTCCACATTCAGTTCTCCCTGTCCTTTCTCTGGGTACAGATGGCTCTTCATCACAAGACCATTGGAATAGGTCTGGAACTGGTCAACAACTCATTGTTGACAAGAGCCATGTCCATCAGAATTGATCATTGTATAATCTTAGGAGCAAGTTTTTAACAAGGGAGAGAATTTCTCTTGTGTATATTGAATTTAATGTGCCATTTGGACATTAGAGTATCCTATAGGACAATAGAGATGTTCTGTAGACAGTTAGAGGTTAAGGGTTGTAGTTCAGAAGAATATTCAGGTAGCTTTAGTGGTCATTTATATAAAGTGATTATTGAACCTATGGGAATGATTGAAATCACCCCAAAACAAGATATATAAAACAAGAAGTCAGAATGTGGGAGGATTTTTCACACTTAACAGTTCTGGAGAAGAAGAACAAGAGCATTCAAAGAAGAGTGATTAGAGAGGTAGGAACACTTAAAAGGCGAAGGAGCAAAGAATATCCAGGATGAGAATGTTTGATAGTGTCAAGTGCTACAAAGGACAATTTCAAGATGGAAGACTAGACACTTTTTCTGATCCTTGTGATCTCTCAAAACTCTCCAAAATAGGAATTTTTTGAAGAGATAAAAATATTTTTAGCTGTTTTCTAAAGTGCAAAATACTAAGAATCCTATTGAGGCAAAACCCCAGTAAACTTATCAGAGAAGGCTAATATCTAACCCACACCATGCTCACTCAGCATCCCTTCTCCCACCAGCTGTCACATTCTGGCAGTTCTTCATAATTCTATTCACTGGCTTGCAACAGAAGTCAATTCTCCTTCCCTTAGCCTAGTATCTTAGAAAACCGAAAAGCAGAAGCTTCTGACTGGGACAGCAGCATGGTAATGTTCTGTGCCACTAGAAAATTGAGAAATGGAAGGAACTCAGGCAGGACACCAGCCTATTTGGCAATCTGTTAGGTCTGAGGAAAAAGGGACTGGTATCCAATTGGGGCTAGTTCTGTCTCCCCAGAAGTCAGTGTATTCTTCAGTGTGGGAGAAGGCTGAAATGAATTTGAGGCCTATTCCTTCTGTTATTAATAACTTGAGATTTTAGTTGGTTTATCTGTTTATAGTTCAAGATCTTTAAGTTTTCTTTTTCCTGGGATCTTTGGTACTTTCATTTGTATTTTTCTCTTATATTCCTCTGTTCCTCACTTTCTGACTCCTTTTCTTTTGTTGATGGGGATAATAACAGAAAGAATTATGTCCTCTAGATTGTCCGAATAAGTTCTATATAAATAAATGAATATTGCAAGACAAAAGACAACTAACTGATGAAGCAGAAGACCTGCATGGAAAACATCAGAATGTTCACAAAAGATTTTAAAGAGAAATAAGAATTACTAAAGCAGAATTTATGGTCTGTGCAAGTAGTAATTGACAGAATAAAAAACTTGAATCCTCCATGGCAAAATTTGCTAAAGAAACAAAAGAGAGAATAAATAGTTAGGAAAGAAAATGTACAGAAGTGAAGGATAATCTTGAAGAAGAGAAGCAAAAAGCAATAAAATGAAAAAAAATATGATCTTTATATAATCAAAACATTACAGGCTATGATAGAATACATAGAAATATTTTAAGGATAAGAAGTCTCCCAGGAAAATAAGACAGGTTAAAAACATTGAACATAATGATGTCAGAAGTAATACAATAAACTGTCTTCAGTTTCTGAATAAAGGTAACAGAGTGCCATTCAAAAGAATCTAGAGATTCCTTCCAGGAAAACCAAAACCCAAGCTTTGAACTCTGTGTATATTGGTTAAATTTAACTATTTCATTGACAACAAATTTTTCAAGGGATTGGGAGGAGGACCTTCAGATATAAAGTTAAGGAAATTCAAATAAGATTTTTCTGCATTCACTGGAAGCCTCAGGATGGAATGGAACAATGTGTTCCCAAAGTGACATGTACTGAAAACCTGAGCCTAATCATTAATGAAAAAAAATGTTTGATAAAAAAGAAACATTTGGAGCACTCCTATAAAGAAAACCAGACCTAAGAACCATGTTTGCTTCATAAACAAGAAAGGTAAACAAATTGAACAACCAAGTAAAATATAGCTATTAAAACAAATAAACTCCAAGGGAAAAAATAACAAAAAAAGAAAAATATATACTTGTTAACAACAACTGACCATTTAAGAGTTTTCTTTCTAAAATATACAAGGGGACAAGGTTGATAGCAAAAGTCATATAGAAGGAGTGATAGTGAAGGCCTGAAAAATGAACTAAATATCACAACATAATGCCTACAGGTCAACCAGTCTTCTTCGTGTGACTACATTGCATAATGAGAGGATGTAGAAAAGGGGAAGGGAAAGTAGAAAATAAAATAGGTGACATACCCTAATCAAATCAAAGGCTAACATTGAAGGGAAAACAACTCTAGTAGTTTATCAGAAGGAAGAAGGCCTGCAAGAGAATAGGGAAGAAGCCAAGGGAAGAATTGAAATAGGAGGAAAGAAATGGATGTCTTATTTCATTGATGGAAGTAGCATCTCATTGAAGAATGTCCCCTTGGGGAAAGAGTGATCTGCAAAGGGAGATGAGGACCTCACAATGGGTATGACTTCAGGAATTTAGTGTTTGCTGAGACTACTCATTTGCCTCAGGAGAAAGGAATCACAGTTCTTAAGGACAGCTTTTGCCTGGAAGAATAGGAAGATATGGACCCAGGGAAGAGACTCCATGACAGATGAGTGGGAAATGATTGTATAGAAGAGTAAAAGGTAATAAGGAAGTACATAGTCAGGAACAGGAAAATTCCTCCCATGGGACAATATTGGTATCTTCTATTACCTGCAGGAATTAATATTTCTCAGTGTGAAGCATAACAAGAGAAAGACCTTTCAGTACTGTGATATAAAGGGACAACAGCCTATAAAAAGACCTTTGAATTTTTTTATTTTTTATTTTTTTTTTTGCTGAGGCAGTTGGGGTTAAGTGACTTGCCCAGGGTCACACAGCTAGGAAGTGTCAAGTGTCTGAGACCAGATTTGAACTCAGGTTTTCCTAGCTTCAGGGCTGGTGCTCTATCTACTGTGCCACCTAGCTAATCCCCTTGAAAAAAAATTTTAAGATATTTGTCATTGAAGGATTGGATAGAGATGGGAGGATAGAAAGATCAAAAGAAGTCCTTTTTAGGTTTTGAAGACCTGAGCAGGCTCCTAAGGAGATGAAAGGAACATAGCATTTCCCATTGTGGACTCAATTCTAGCCCATTTGGGCTAGTAGTTTGTAGTTTCCCAAACTTGATTTTCTGTTTCTCATCCTCTTGCTTTTGCGCAAGCCATCTCAATGTGCTTCCTTGACTGTTTATTTCAGAATCCTTATCTTTCTTCAAAGTTCAGCTCAGGTGTCACTTTCTCCAGGAAACTTTCATTGATTTACCTAATTTATTAAATAGGTTTTTCCTCAGATTATCTTGCAATGTATCTGTATAGTTATAAATACATACACACACATATGCAACTATATAAATACATAAATATGTATCAGTATACATGCAAACATATGTATATAATATATAAAAGTATATATATATATATTACTTTCCAAAGGAAAAGCTTATATCCCCAAATAATATAAGCTTTTAAAGGACAGCAACAGTGACTGTTTCTTTTTCATCTTTGTACTTTTCAGAATGCTTTGACACTTAGTCACATAAATGTTTGTTGAATTGAATTGACAGTGTATGACAGAAAGAATGATTGCTAGAGCAAAGTTTTACAGGTAGTCTGACAATATGGGATTGAGGATACAGAGCCTTACTAAGTAAGAGAAATGTCTCTTTTTAGGACAAGATAACAGGAAAGAAAAATGGTTGATAATGAGAAATTTTAAGGGATAGAATATGGAGTTTAAGAGATGAGATGACCTCACTTCTCAGTGAAGTAGAATGGCTATCCACTCTATTATAATAGTGGGTAATGGGGGTTTGAGGAGAGTAGAAGCTTTAGAATGGTCACTGAGCAGAATCTAAGGATTTAATAATTATACTTTTAAATATTCCTCTGAAAATTTTTTTAATTATCACTTAATTTTTCATCTTTGTAATTTATAACAAGTGTTCTAAAAATCAACTGAGTTCTAAGGTAATCATTTTTGGGTTTTTTTTGTGTCTCAATCTAGAGAACTCTGAAGATTCATTTGGAAGCCAAAAAAACACTGACATTTCCATCAGCCTTGTGTCATCAGAAGGGCAGTCAGAAGAAGTAAGTAAGATTACATGTGGATGATACAAGTTGACTATTTCTTCTTATGTTCATGTTATAAATGCATCTACTTAGAACGTAAATATATAATTAAAATATCACTATATTATTTTTAAAATTATTGATGAAAAGAATTACCATGTTATATTTTTTCCTTAAAATTGAAATGTTGAAAGTACTTGTTAATTTACGTTCATGAATTTTTAGGCAAAAAGTATAATTTCTTTAAGAAAACTTGTACGTGTTATGTATTCTTTGGTGACTTAGAACTTTAAACATTCATCTAGTAGAATACTAATTCACAGCTAGTCTGAAGATATTTTTAAGTATTTTACTACTTGGAAAGAATTCTTACAAAATGACTATTATACCCTATTTTAGAGTTAAAATAATAATTAAAAACCATGTGTCTACATGAGAGGAAGTACAACTGTATCGTTCTGTTTCTTTTTTTTTTTTTTTTCCTTTTTTGCTGAGGCAATTGGGGTTAAGTGACTTGCCCAGGGTCACACAGCTAGGAAGTGTCTGAGGCCAGATTTGAACTCAGGGCCTCCTGACTTCAGGGCTGGTGCTCTAACCACTGCACCACCTAGCTACCCCCGTTCTGTTTCTTTTTCAAATAGTTTATAAGCTTACCTGTCTTGCAGTTCCTTCTTTCCTCCCTTCCTTCTTTCCTCCCTTCCTTCTATTTCTTCCTCTCTCCCTTTCTTCCTTCATCCCTTTCTCCCTCCCTCCCTCCCTTCCTTCTGTTGAGGTGTGAGAAATGAGGGTTGAGAGATTCTCCCTTTTGGCCAGTTGAGTAGCTTTGCGAAAGAATTAGCAAACCCCAATGAAGGAGGTGAGAGGTTTGTGGCAAAAATGGGTTTATTAAACTGAGAAAACAACTCTCCCAGCAGATCCCATCTATGAACTGGAGGGTGGGGCCCCTCCCAAAGGCCAGGAGGGTTTGAGATTCCCTAGGATCTCTCCAGCCCAGGACCATCCTTTCCCCAAAGGTCACAGTTTACATCACTTCCTCTCTCCTTTCTTTTCTTCCTTGCTTTCTTCTTTCTTTTCTTGCTTCCTTCCTTTTTCTATATAGCTTATTCAAGGAGCAAATAGTAGATTATGCAGTCTAAGTATTTAGACAAGAACCTGGTTTCATAAGCTATCCGGGTTAAATGCTTGCTATGTCACAGTGTTATTAAAGGAAACAGACTTTGCATGGACCATTTATTTTCTTGTTAACAGTTTAGTTGCTTTAGGGGAAATGTTCTTAACCTCTTTTGTGTCATGGATTTCTTTTGCTAGTGTTGAATCCTATGGATACCTTGCTTGGAATATTATTTTTAAATTAGGATAGCAAAATAAACCAAAGGTCAGTGACATTGTTTTTTTTTTTTTTTTTTTTTTTTTTTTTTTTTTTCTTTTCCAAGTTTAAAAAACCCAGGTTTAAGAACCCCTTTTCTAGAGGAATGGTTGTTCAGGAAGCTAAATTAGAGTCATGATACCCATAACCATGCATGATTTTTTATGACTATTATGTGTTGTTGTTGTTTTTTTTGTTTCTAGCAACATTTCAGAGAAAAAATTGAATGTGCATTGAAAGAATCAATGGAAGAATTGATGAAAACATCATTTGAACAGAAAGGGTAAACTTTAAAAAATATTTTAAATGATTATGATAATTGTCTCATTCAGTTCAATGAAATCTTTTCCCTCAATTTTTAATATTGTTTTCTGAGGTAATTTTTCATAAATGAAGCTTTATCTTTGTGCTTTTGAACTATGGCTAATAGATATTACTTTATTTGGCCTTGGCAAATGTTATATTTCTCAGTTCTCTCAGTCAAATTGTATGATTTACTTGTAAAATACTTTCCTCATCCTGTCATATCAAATAAAATGTAGTTTGAAACTATTGTGTGACAACATAATATCAGTTTTTAGTTTGTATATAACATTTCTAGATAAGTTTAAGATTATTAGAAAGTATCTTTTAGTAGAAAGTCTTTTGAGAATTATAATTTTGTTGAACAAGCCTCCAAAAAAGTACTAGTAAAAAAGCTAGCACACACATACTATTTGTTATTCAGTTTCAGCAGAGGGCTGCTGAGTGGACTTGCCTGCATGGTCCTTCACCACAAGAGGATATAATCACAGACACAAATAAACAGCTTGTTGACTGCTCATCCTCCAGATTTGGGATCGTTGCTTTGCAGTCTTATCTCGAGTCCGCTCTTTTTTATATGGTATTTTAGTAAACTTTCTCCCCAGATTGTGTCTCCTTATACCCTCCTCTCATACCTGAACACTTGTTCTATCCATATTTTGGGAGTCAATTTCACCCACTCCCCCCTCTCCCTAACAACCTTTCATGCAACTACCTTGAATTTTAAAAAAATTATTCTGTGTATCTGCACATACACATGTATATGACATCTGTATCTATGTGTTTGTGTAAATATTGACTTCTTTGCCTATTAGCCAAAAACCAACCTCTCCACCCCCCCTTTTTTTTTTTTTTTTTTAACTGCCTAAGCTTTTTGGTCCAATGCACATTATTCATAGACTCCCACTTAAGGTAATATCCACATCCTGAGCCAAGGTGACCTTTGTCAAAATCCTGCCCTGGCTAGTGGGTGAATGTGGAGCCTCACAGGTAAGGGCACATTGCCTAGAGAAGATATTCATGGTTCAGTTAAGAGTAATCTAGAACCATGTTAAATTAGGCCAGATTTGACCAAATATCAGCTCCACATGGCCAAAGTAGATCAAGGCAGGACAGTAGGCACCTAGGACATAATAGTTGATTTAGACAGCACATAGTTTAAATGAATCAAGGAAAAGAACTCAGTTGCCATTTTGTCTTCACAAGTGCATCTAGGTACCTTCTGATTATTTTTTAATGGGACGTTTTACATTACTGGTGTAGGGACTTGGCAATGAGGAACTTCCTTTATTAGTTTCTGTAACTTACAACCTGAAGCACTAAGAATTTAAGTATCTTTTCTTAGTCATAGCAGCCATTTTGTGTGAGAGATCTGACTTGAACCTATGTTTTCCTGACTTTGAACCAGATTTTTTTTTATTAAAGCTTTTTATTTGTATAACATATGTATGAGTAGTTCCCCAGCAATGATGTTTACAAAGCTTTCCATTACGACTTTTACCCCCAGCCCCCTCCCCTCCCCTAGATGGCAGGAAGTCCACTACATGTTAATAATGTTGAAATACTTGACAAGTTGTGCAAGAAAAATCCTATCTACAAGAAAAAAAAGAAAATCAGAGAAAGGCAACACAATGCAAGCAAAACTCAATAGAGAGCATGAAAATGTTACGTTGTGGTCCATATTTCATATCCCTCTCTCTGGGTGTATATGGTTTTCTTCACTGAACAATTGGAACAGGTTTGAGACAATTCTTTGTTGCAGAGAGCCATGTCCACCAGAATTGATCATCATGTAATACTGTTGTTGCCGTGCATAATGATCTCCTGGTTCTGCTCGTTTCACTCAGCATCAGTTCATGCAAGTCTCTCCAGGCCTCTCTGAAATTGTCCTGCTGGTCGTTTTTTACAGAGCAGTAATATTCCATAACATTCATATACCATAATTTATTCAGCCACTCTCCAATTGATGGGCATCCCTTCAGTTTCCAGTTTCTAGCCACTACACAAAGGACTCCTACAAACATTCTTGCACATGTGGGTCCCTTTCCCTCCTCTAAGATCTCTTTAGGATATAAGCCCAAAAGAAACACTGCTGGGTCAAAGGGTATACACAGTTTGATAACTTTTTGAGCATAGCTCCAAATTGCTCTCCAGAATGGCTGGATCTGTTCACAGTTTCACCAACAATGTATTAGTGTCCCAGTTTTCCCACATCCCCTCTAACATTCATCGTTATCTTTTCCTGTCATTTTAGCCAATCTGACAGGTGTGTAGTGGTATCTCAGAGTTGTCTTTGTATTTCTCTGATCAATAGTGATTTGGAGCAACTTTTCATATGACTGGCGATGGTTTTAATTTCATCATCTGAAAATTGTCTGTTCATATCCCTTGACCACTTATCTATTGAAGAGTGGCTTGAATTCTTATAAATATGAGACAGTTCTCTATATATTTTAGAAATGAGGCCTTTATCAGAACCATTAAATGTAAAGATGATTTCCCAATTTGATGCTTCCCTCCTAATCTTGTCTGCATTAGTTTTATTTGTACAGAAACTTTTTAACTTAATATAATCAAAATTATCTATCTGGTGTTCAATTAATAGTTCCAGATCTTCTTTGGAGATAAATTTATTCCATCTTCACAGGTCTGAGAGGTAAACTATCCTATGTTCCTCTAATTTGCTTATAATATCACTCTTTATATCTAGATCATGAACCCATTTAGATCTTATCTTGGTATGTGGTGTTAGGTATGGGTCAAGCCCTAATTTCTTCCGCACTAGTTTCCAATTTTCCCAGCAGTTTTTGTCAAATAGTGAGTACTTATCCCAAAAGCTGGGGTCTGGGTTTATCAAACACTAAATTGTTAAGGTTATTGCCTAGATTGCCCTGATAACCTATCCTGTGACACTGATCGACTGCTCTATTTCTTAGCCAGTACCAAATGGTTTTGATGACCACTGCTATATAATATAGTTTTAGATCTGGTACAGCAAGGCCACCTTCATCTGCCTTTTTTTTTTCATTAATTCCCTTGAAATCCTTGACCTTTTGTTCTTCCAAATGAACTTTGCTACTATTTTTTCTAGATCCGTAAAATAATTTCTTGGGAGTTTGATTGGTATGGCACTAAATAAGTAGATTAGTTTGGGTAGTATTGTCATTTTTATTATGTTCACTCTGCCTACCCATGAGCACTTAATGTTTTTCCAATTGATTTGATCTGATTTTTTTTTGTGTGGAAAGTGTTTTGTAGTTTAGTTCATATGGTTTCTGACTTTTCCTTGGCAGATAGATTCCCAAATATTTTATCCTATCATCTGTTATTTGGAATGGATGAACCAGATTTTCTATCCACTCTGACATGCTGCTTCTTGCTTTCTTTACACATCTGCCTGTGTGATTCTGGGAAAAATCACATAAGCTCTTACTTAGTAGTTTAGGCAAGTCTCTTAGATAATGTTACAAAGAAGGTGCTAACTTGAATTGATAGAATTTTCTCACTTAGGACTTCCCTATACCACTGAAATCAAGAATCTTCCCCCAACCCAATTATAAAGATCCTTTAATAAGTAAAATGACAAATGTATAATGCAGATATTTTTATTAAGGAAAAAAAAATCTTATTTAAAATGTAATGTAGACTCAGTAATAAGGACTACAAATTTCACTTAGAAAGGGAAGAAATTTTGAATATTATGAAAAATTAATGTAATATTTATTTTAAACCCTGTGTTCATTTTTCAGTGTTGTCCACTGTTTTTCAAATAGTGCTTAAAGCCTATTCATTGCCTTACAGTCAGTTACTAATTGCCATGGAGACAATTGTAAACAAACTGTATGAACTCAACAACATGTTGTTATAAAGGGACAGTGAAAGACTGACAGATTGTCTGTGTTAGGGGTAATTTAATATATGTAATATCTTGAAAATATGCTACATAAATCTCTTTTCTAATCTTATAGTATGGTTGAGACTGTTGCTGACCCTAAACTCACCATTCCTCACTCGTTCTGTTTAGACACAAGTGCAAATACCCATAGGTAAGAGAAAATGAGTTATGTTTCTTACTAAATAAATTGTGGTTTCTGTGTACTTGAAGCTGTAAATATTTTTGCATGTATTTCTACATGTACTATAAATGTATTTTCTACTCATTTATTAGCATATTTTAAATGTTTTAAATCTTGTAAAATCTACATTTTAAAGGTCAAGGGAGGAAAATATCTTAAGTGAAAGTAGGAAATAAATAATATCTTTGTTTTTTTTTAATTTTTTATTTATTTTTTTATAAAGCTTTTTATTTACAAAACATATGAGTGATTTTTCTACATTGACCTTTGCAAAAACTTTTTTTTCCCCAAGCTTTTCCCCTCCTTCCCCCCACCTCCCACCCCTAGATGACAGGTAATCTAATACATGCTAAATAGGATAAATTATATGACAAATACAATATATGTATACATATCTATACAGTTATCTTACTGCACAAGAAACATCAGATCTAGAAAGAGAAGAAGAAAAAACAACCTAAGAAGGAAAACAAAATGCATGGAAATATTCACAGAAAGCGTTAAAATGCTGTGTTGTGGTTCGCACTCAGTTCCCACAGGCCTCTCTCTGGATGTACATGACTATCTTCATCGCTGAACAATAGGAACTGGTTTGAATCACATCATTGTTGAATAGAACCATGTCCATCAAAATTGATCATCGTATAGTCTTGTTGCTGTGTATAATGTTCTCCTGGTTCTGCTGATTTCACTCAGCATCAGTTCATGCAAGTCTCTCCAATCCTCTCTGAAATCCTCCTGTTGGTCATTTCTTACAGAACAATAATATTCCATAACATTCATATACCATAATTTATTCAGCCATTCTCCAATTGATGGGCATCCTTTCAATTTCCAGTTTCTTGCCACTACAAAAAGAGCTGCCACAAACATTCTTGCACATGTGGGGCCCTTTCCCTCCTCTAAGATCTCTTTGGGATATAGGCCCAATAGAAACACTGCTGGGTCAAAGGGTATGCACAGTTTGATAACTTTTTGAGCGTAGCTCCAAATTGCTCCTCAGAATGGCTGGATCCGTTCACAGTTCCACCAACAATGTATCAGTGACCCAGTTTTCCCACATCCCCGCCAACATTCGTCATTATAATTTCCTGTCATTTTAGCCAATCTGACAGGTATCACCTTTTCTAAGCATCAATTCCTCTACAATTGATTTGTGGTTAATGCATAATCTGAAGCTTAGGGAGTGAAACTTGAATGTTATGATAAAATTTATCAGACATCACTGGTATTTCAAGTGCTGCATAAGCCATAGAGAATGTCATTTTTTACCCATTTTCTCTAGCCATTGATTTCACAAATGTGTTTAATTGTATCCTGTTTAAGGAATCTTAAAGCCAAGTCAGATGTATTGTAACATCCCTGAAGTTGAAGTCTACTGACAATGTATACTCAATTAAAGAAAAGAATGGGATCAGTGTATTCTAATCACTGTTTTGAATTTCTTTGTTCATGTCAGTGATTGTCTGCATCTATTTTACATATTCCTTTATACAGTATACAAGTTTCTGCACCAAAAGACCGATCTTCCTCAGTTCCACATTTGGCATCAGATACAGCCAGTGTTTCCTCAAATACTCCTATTTCAAAACATCATAAAGGCCATAAAGATGAATCCCCAGCTCAACTACGAAATTCTTCAGAACCTATTAGACAGATGCTCCATGATGAATTGTTTAGATTGGTTCAGGTGAGTTATATGTGTACATGTACATATGTTGGTGTTTGTATGTGTTTGGGTCTGAAACAGAATTAGAAAAATTGAGATAATAGATATTCTTTCAAAAGAACTGCAGAAAGGCAAAAATTGCTTTCAAATCTATTCATTCCTGGTTTCAGAAAATGACTGGTTATAATCTGATTCTAGAAAATCTTCCTCTTCTGAATTTTTCCTTTGCTATTAGTTACATGGAACTAAACAAGTTAATTCCATTGATTTGTTCCCTGGTGAACCACTTATTCTTTGTTGAAGACACCTGACTCAAAAATCTCTCTCTTTTTCCCTCTATAAATTGAATTATCAATTGGAAATTTTTTAGGATGAAAATAATCTCTAGAAGAGTTAACTATATTGATTATTTATACCTAATTGTTAGTTATTTTTATTAGATTAGTACTGTTTGAACTTAGCCAGTGGAATTTTTTGGTTTGAAACATTTCATTGTTGAAGAGAGCCCTTGATCATTATGTAGTATTGTTGTTGCTGTGTACAGTGATCTCCTGGTTCTGCTCATTTTGCCCAGCATCAGTCCATGTAAGTCTCTCCAGGCCTCTCTGAAATCATCCTGCTGGTCGTTTCTTATAGAACAATAATATTCCATAACAATCATATACCATAATTTGTTCAGCTATTCTCCAATTGATGGGCATCCATTCAGTTTCCAGTTTCTAGCCACTACAAAAAGGGCTGCCACAAACATTCTTGCACATGTGGGGCCCTTTCCTTCCTTTAAGATTTCTTTAGGATATAAACCCAATAGAAACACTGCTGGGTCAAAGGGTATGCACAGTTTGATAACTTTTTGAGCATAGTTCCAAATTGCTTTCCAGAATGGCTGGATCTGTTCACAGTTCCACCAACAATGTATCAGTGTCCCAGTTTTCCCACATCCCCTCCAACATTTGTCATTATCTTTTCCTGGCATCTTAGCCAGTCTAAGAGGTATGTAGTGGTACCTCAAAGTTGTCTAAAGTTGTCTTAATTTGCATTTCTCTGACTAATAGTGATTTAGAGTATTTTTTCATATGACTAGAAATGGTTTTAATTTCTTCATCTGAAAATTGTTTATTCATATCCTTTGACCATTTATCAGTTGGGGAATGGCTTGAATTCTTATAAATATGAGACAGTTCTCTATATATTTTAGAAATGAGGCCTTTATCAGAACCTTTAAATGTAAAGATGATTTCCCAATTTATTGCTTCCCTCCTAATCTTCACTGCATTGTTTTGTTTGTACAAAAACTTTTTAACTTAATATAGTCAATATTATCTATCTGGTGTTCAATTAAGAGTTCCAATTCTTCTTTGGACATAAATTTATTCCATCTCCACAGATCTGAGGTAAACTATACTACATTCCTCTAATTTACTTATAATATCACTCTTTATATCCAAATCATGAACCCATTTAGATCTTACCTTGGTATGTGGTGTTAGGTGTGGGTCAAGCCCTAATTTCTTTCAAACTAGTTTCCAATTTTCCCAGCAGTTTTTGTCAAATAGTGAGTACTTATCCCAGAAGCTGGGGTCTTTGGGTTTATCAAATACTAAATTGCTATAGTTATTGCCTAGTTTGTCCTGTGATTCTATCCTATGCCACTGATTGATCACTCTATTTCTTAGCCAGTACCAGATGGTTTTAATGACCGCTGCTTTTATAATATAGTTTTAGATGTGGTACAGCAAGGCCATCTTCCTTAGCCTTTTTTTTCATTAATCCCCTTGAAATTCTTGACCTTTTGTTCTTCCAAATGAATTTTGCTACTATTTTTTCTAGATCTGTAAAATAATTTCTTGGGAGTTTGATTGGTATGGCACTAAATAAGTAAATTAGTTTGGGTAGTATTGTCATTTTTATTATATTCGCTCGGCCTACCGATGAGCACTTGATGTTTTTCCAGTTGACTAGGTCTGACTTTTATTTGTGTGGAAAGTGTTTTGTAGTTTAGTTCGTATAGTTCCTGACTTTTCCTTGGCAGATAGATTCCCAAATATTTTATACTATCAGCAGTTATTTTGAATGGAATTTCTTTTTTATCTCTTGCTGCTGCACTTTGTTGGTAATATATAAAAATGCTGCTGATTTATGTGGATTTATTTTGTATCCTGCAACTTTGCTGAAGTTGTGAATTGTTTCTAGTAATTTTTTAGTCGAGTCTCTAGGGTTCTCTAAGTATACCATCATGTCATCTGCAAAGAGTGATAATTTGGTTTCCTCATTGCCTACTCTAATTCCTTTAATCTCTTTTTCTTCTCTTATTGCCAAAGCTAACATTTCTAAGACAATATTAAATAATAATGGTGACAGTGGGCAGCCTTGTTTCACTCCTGATCTTATTGGGAATGGTTCTAGTTTGTCTCCATTACATATGATGCTTGCTGATGGTTTTAAGTAGATACTACTAATCATTTTAAGGAAAAGCCCATTTATTCAGTGGAATTTTTTTAAACATTTTAATTGAAAATTGGAGTATCAAATTCTATCCTTTCTTTCTCTCTCCTTCTTTTTCCTCTCCCTGAAATGTTAAGCCATCAGATAAAGGTTTTACATGTTCAATTATATAAAATATTTACATGATCATTTTGGTACAAGAAGATTCAAATAAGAAAAAAAGTGAAAAATAACACACTTTAGTCTGTATTCAATCAATATCAGTTCTCTGGAGGTGTATAGTATTCTTTATCATTAGATCTTTATGGTTATCTTAGATCCCTATATTACTGAGAATAGCCAAGTCATTCACAATTCTTCATTCAGCAATATTGCTGTTACTGTGCTACTGTATTCTCCTGGTTCTGTTCATTTCACTATGTCAATTCATGTAAGTCTTTCCAGATTTTCCTGAAATTGTCTTGCTTGTCATTTTTTATTAATAATATTTTATTTTTCTAATTACATGCAAAGATAGTTTTCAACATTCCTGTAAAACTTCGCGTTCCAAATTTTTCTCCCTCTCTTCCCCCTTTCCCCTAGACAGCAAACAATTTGATATAGGTTAACCATGTGCAGTTCTTTTAAACATATTTCCATATTCATCATGCTATGCAAGAAAAATCAAATCAAAAGGGGGAAAAAGTGGAAAAAACCCATTGCTTGTCATTTCTTATAGCACAATAATATTGCATTGCAGTCATATACCACAAATTGTTTCGCCATTCCCCAACTGAGTATCCCTTTGATTTTTGGTTCTTAGCCATCACAAAAAGAACTGATATAAATATTTTTGTACTAATAGGTCCTTTTCCCATTGGGGGCGAGGGAATATCTTTGGATTATAAACCTAGCAGTACTATTGCTGGATGAAAGTGTATGAACAATTTTATTGCCCTTTGGTAATAGTTCCAAATTGTTCTCCAGAATAGTTGGATCACTTCATATCTCCATCAGCAGTGTATAAGTGTCCAAATTTTACGACATTTCTTCCAAGATTTATCAGTTTCCTTTTGTCACATTAGCCGGTGTAGTAGGTATAAGCTTTTATAAGGTGTCAGAGTAATTTGAATTTCCATTTTTCTAATCAATAATGATTAAGAACATTTTTTTCATATAATTGTAAATAGCTTTGATTTCTTTATCTGAATACTGCCTGATCCTATCGTTGACCATTTCTCTTTCAAGGAATGACGTTTATTCTTAGAAATTTGACTCTGCTATCTTTATATATTTTAGAAATGAGAACTAATCAGAGACACTTGTTTATTTGTTGTAAAAATTGTTTTCCAGCTTTCTATTTTCCTGTAATTTTGGTTGCATTAATTTTGTTTGTGCAAACCCTTTTTGATTTAATATAATCAAAATCCAATTTGCATTTTGTAATTTTCTCTCTCTTATTTGGTTCTGAATTCTTCTCTTATCCATAGATCTATCTTATAAGTAAACTAGCTCTCTTGATTTGCTGATGTTAGTTTATACTTAGTTTCTGCCATACTACTTTCCAGTTTTCCTGGTAGTTATTGTCAAATAGTGAGTTCTTATTCCAAAAGCTGAAATCTTTGGGTTTATCAAACACCAGATCATTGTGATCATTTACTATGTCTTGTGTACCTAATATATTCCACTGATCTACCATATTATTTTTTTAGCTAGTACCAGAAAGTTTTGATGATTACTGTTTTATAATACAGTTTGAGATTTGATGTAGCTGGGCCACCTTCCTTCTCATTTTTTTTTCATTAATTTCCAGACATATTTTTTAATGATTTTTTTCTTCTAGTTTTGTACAATAATTTGTTAGTTTGAATAGAAGGCACTGAATAAGTGAATTAGTTTGGGCACAATAGTCATATTATTATATTGGCTCATCCTATGCATGAGCAATTGATATTTGTTCCAGTTGTTTAGATTTGACTTCATTTGTATAAAAAGTGCTTTGTAATTGTGTTCATATAGTTCCTTGGCTTATCTGGGTAGGTAGACTCCCAAGTATTTAATATTGTTTACAATTATTTTAATTGGAATTTCTCTTTCTGTCTTTTGCTACTGGGCTTTGTTGGTATATAAAAATAATGATTGTTTATGTGGATTTATTTTATATCCTGCTACTTTGCTAACCTTAATTATCCAACGAGTTTTTTACTTGATTCTTTGTGATTCTATGAATATATCATATCATTTGCAAAGAGTAATGGTTTTGTTTCCTCAGTGCCTATACTAATGCTTTCTATTTCTTTTTTTCTTATTGTTCTATCTAACATTTCTAGGATAATATGGAATAATAGTGATATTAATGGGCATTCTTGCTTTATCCTCATCTTACTGGGAAATACTCTAGCTTATGCCCACTGTGGATGATGATTGCTGATGGTTTTAGACAGACATTACATACTGTTTTTAGGGAAGCTCCATTTATTTTTATGTTCACTGTTGTTTTTAATAGAAATGGATTTTTCTTCATACTTTAAAAAACTTGTATTAATTTTCTGACTTAAATTTTTCACTTAAGTGGTTTCTATAAAGATTGTCTCATTGTTACTGACATGGATTTCTGCATGTACTATTTGCTTATTCCTACATCTCTTCAGACAAGTCATTCTTCTCATTTAAAAAGCTCTCTACTATCTTTTCCATATCCCACTCCTTCATTAAACCTAGCTTAAAACAAAGCTTCCTGACATTGTGCTTTTTCTTTTTTCAAATAAATTTTTATTGCTGTCTTTAGTTTTTTTCAATCACCAGTTTCTTTCAGCATTATTCTCCTCTGTCCCTCCCATTTAACCATCTCATAGATGTCATGGAATACATGGATTTTTTTTTTAAATTGTTCATTTAATAGAGTATATTTTTTTTAAAATAGGTATTAATAATTTTCCATAAAAAGAGTGTCAAACACTAGATTATTATGGTTATTTATTATTGCATATTGTATCCCTAATTCATTGATCTATCATTTTATTTCTTAGGCAGTATCAGATTGTTTTGATGATTGTCACTTTGTAATGCAATTTGAGATCTGTTACATACCATTTTTTAACACTGATTTTCTTGATTTTGTTATTCTTCCAGTTGAATTTTGTTTTGATTTCTTGTAGTGCTATACTTTTTTTGGTAATTTGATTGATATGATGCTGAATAAGTAAATTAATTTATGTAGAATTGTCATTTTTATTATGTGAGCTTGGAACTACGCACAAGCAATGAATGTTTCTCTGATTATGTAGATCTTATTTTATTTGTGTTTCAAAAAGTGTTTGTGTAGCTGTGATATAATTCCTCCATTTGTCTTGACAAGTAGCATGATTCATTTTAATTTTTTCTTTTTGTCTGGTTCTTTCCATTTACATTGTTGTAGTCATTGAGTTATTTGGGAGGGGGGTGTGGTTCTGATTATTTCACCTTCCATCAGTTCATATAGATTTCTCCAAGCTTCTTTATATTGATTAAATTTCTCATTTTTTACAGTATGATAATATCAGCTACATTTATATACTACAATTTGTTCAGCTATTTCCTTGTCTGTGGCATTGACTTTGATTCCAGTTCTTTGCAATCTTCAAAAATGTTGTTATAAATATTTTGGCCTTAGTCTTGTTGGGTTATATTGGGACCTCTGAGTCAAGGGGAGTGGATACTTTAATCACTTTTATTTGCTTAATTCCAAATTGCTTTCTAAAATGGTTGTACTATTTCATAGCTCCACCAGTAATGTTAAGATGTTTGTCTTCCCACAACTCATCCAACATGACTTTTCTTATGTTTTGTCATCTTAAATCCTTTTTTAATGAACCTGAACTCAATATGACTTCTGTATTCTATTTTATTCTATTTCAATATTTTAAGGATCAATTATTTTGTCTTTTTTGTGTACATATGTTCTATCAATACAAATTAGCCTTTCTGCATTTTGGTAGATGGTTTTTGAGAGTTGCTGTGGAAGAAAAATCCATCATTTCGTGACCAATCTTTTTTTTTTTTTTTTTTCAAAACATATGTATGGGTAATTCTTCAACATTAACCCTTACAAAGCTTTCTGTTACAAATTTTTCTCCCCAACTCCCCACCCCTCCCCTAGATGGCAGGATATCCATGTTAATTATGTTAAAATACTTGACAAATCGAATATATGTATACGTATTTCCACACTTATCATTGTTGTGCAAGAAAAATCGTATCTACAAGAAAGAAAAATCAGATAAAGGAAACACAATGCAAGCAAACATCCATTGAGAGCATGAAAATGTTATGTTGTGGTTCACATTTCACATCCCTCTCTCTGGGTGTATATGGCTTTCTTCACTGAAAATTGGAGCTGGTTTGAAACATTTCATTGTTGAAGAGAGCCATGTCCATCAGAATTGATCATCAGATAGTCTTGTTGCCAGGTATAATGGTCTCCTGGTTCTGCACATTTCACTCAGCATCAGTTCATACAAGTCTCTCCAGGCCTCTCTGAAATCGTCCTGCTGGTCGTTTCTCACAGAACAATAATATTCCATAACATTCATATACCATAATTTATTCAGCCATTCTCCAATTGATGGGCATCCATTCAGTTTCCAGTTTCTAGCCACTACAAAAAGGGCTGCCACAAACATTCTTGCTGCTGGGTCAAAGGGTATGCACAGTTTGATAACTTTTTGAGCATAGTTCCAAATTGCTCTCCAGAATGGCTGGATCCATTCACAGTTCCACCAACAATGCATCAGTGCCCCAGTTTTCCCACATCCCCTCCAACATTCGTCATTTTCTTTTCCTATCATTTTAGCCAATTTGACAGGTGTGTAGTGGTACCTCAGAGTTGTGTGACCAATCTTTTTATAAATTTTTTTGAACTTACCTGGGTTGTCATCTACTACAAACTCCAATGCAGGGTCTATACTTGAAACCTTTCTCCATTAGCATAGTCTTTAAGACAGTGTCATTGCTATACCATCAGAGTAGGACTTAAGTAGAGGATATCATTTTATTAATATTCTTAAATTGTTTTCATTTAGATATATTTAATTTTTGTGATATGTTATATTTTCAATATACTGTGTATGGTATAAATTTTATGAGAATGAGGTTTTTTTCCCCTTTAATCTCCCTCCCTCAGTACCCAATATAATGTTTATTGACTGAAAAAAGAACCAAGGTTATGACTCAGACTGTTGACTCTTCCAAGGGATTGTGACTATTTCTTTTACTTAGACTTCTTATTGTTAAATAATTAAACGATTTTTTTTACTGTATTCTAGTTGCAGCAGATCAACTTCATGAGCCTAATGCAAATAGTAGGATCATCGTTTGCCAACCTTCCCAATATACATCTTACACAACAACTTCAAAATATGCATTTGGAGGAAAGCCAAATTTCAGGCCCCACAAGAGGCAGTGGTGATGTTGAGCCCACAGTTACAAATGTTAAAAAAGATTTCCTACTTAGATCCCTTGAAGAAAATTCCAGACAGTTTGAAAAGAGCAGACCTCATGATGAAGGAATTGTCCAGTCTGATCAAGACAAAGTTGGAAATATTCAGGTACCATATAAAACGCAGAACATTAGGTTATGACTCCAGTATTGGAATCTCTGAGTCAAGGGGAATGGATACTTTAATCACCAACCAAAAATGACTTTGTGGATCTAAGGGTCTTTTTTTTTCTTAATTAAGTTACTGTTCTCTGGTGGCTGATGTTCCCTTCACTAAAAAAAAAAAAAAAAAAAAAAAAAATCCACCATATATATCATATTTAAAGTAAGGAATTCTGAAATGTGTTCTACAAATATAAAACATCCATTTTTTTTCTCTTTCAGAATATTCCATCCTTTTGTATTCCTTCAGCTCATTTAGATGGCCATTTTAATAATGGAAGAGAAATTCCAAAATGTCAAGGCTTGTCCACCAACCCAGCTTCTTCAACTTTAGCTGCAAGCAATCATTTGCATCTGTTGTCCACCACACCCATCATTCACAAGAACCCTACACTCATTCCAGCCATGAAAACCTTAAATCCTGTTAGTGGTTTTCCTTTGCTTAAGATTCAAATGAAACATGAATTCAAACCCCTTTCTGTCTATCCAGTAAGAACTCCACAAGTTCCAGTCATACCGCCCCCGGAACCAAAAGAGGCCTGGGGTTTATCCAGTTCTGGAAAACTTCCTTTAATGGCACATAATGATACTCCCACATCCCATTTGAATTTGAGCCAGTATGATGTGGAAGCTGTGCAGAAAGCCCTTGAACAGAAGAGATGGGCAGAAAGAAGAACTACAGAAATCCCTAAGCATCTCAACTTAGATCAGTACATTGAACAAGAAAACTTGACACCTCAACAGGATTCTTCAGGGAGAAAACAAGAAAAAATATTTGATGTGAAACCTGAGCCCTCTGAGAAACCTAATGGGAATTTTCTTGGTGTTCCTTTACTACACCTGCAACTTAATCCCACTCCCGTGTTTTCAGCAGCCTTGAGAACATCAATTTCTACTCCTTCAACTTTTAATGGACCAAAAGAAAAAGAAAGAGACTCTAAAGAAATCTTGTACCCAAGCATAAAATTACTTCATACTTGCTTACCCCTAGAATACAAGGTAGTGGATTTTATTTTATTTTCTAATAATAACAACTTTATTTTCAAAATACATGCAAAAGATAGTTTTTAGCATTGACCCTTGCAAAACCTTGTATTCCAAATTTTTCTCTCTCCCTTCCCACCTTTTCCCTCCCTAGACAACAAATAATTCAATATAGGTTAAACCTATGTATATATCATATAGGTAAACCAATATGTATAAACCTAACCATTTCCACATTTATCATGCTGCACAAAAAAAAATCAGATCAAAAGGAAAAAAAATAAGAAAAAAAAGCAAGCAAACACAACAATATGAGTGAAAATACCATGCTTTGATTCATAGTCCTCTTCCTGGATGGCTCTGTACATCACAAGTCTATTGGAATTGGCTTGAATCAATTCATTGTTGAAAAGAGCCTCGTCCGCCATAGTTGGTCATCACATAATCTTGTAATTGCTGTGTACAATGTACTCTTGGATCTGTTCACTTCACTTAGCATCAGTTCATGTAAGTTTCTTCAGGCCTTTCTGAAATTAGCCTGCTGATCAATATATTTTTTTTATCAATATCTTAGCAAATTAATTTAATAGCAGAGCAGTACAACTACATGATTGCCTCAGTGAAAATATTTTTGAACTTTGTATTAATGTTTTTTATAGAAAAGATGCTACCAACTATTATGTTTAAACAAATAATATGAGATGCCATATAATAGTGTAAAGAGCACTGAATTTGAAGCCAGAAAATTTGGGTTTAGATCTTAGTTCTTTTTCTGTTACTATGGGCATGTTACATCATGCTTCTGAGCTGAAAAGATGTAGGAATTCTAAATGTATGCTATACTTCTTTTTGTAAAAGATGAGGTTTGGAGTAATTAGCACTAAATCCTGTGGTCTAAATTTTAAATTATTTATTTTTGACATTTAAAAAAAATTTAATTCTGAATTCTTTCCCTCACAAGCAATATGTTGGTTATATACATGTGAAATTATGCAAAACATATTTCAATATTATCTTGTGTAGAAAGAAGAAATAAAGTGAAAAGATTATGCTTCAATTTCCACTTAGAGTTCTCTATAAATTAGATGTCCAATGTAGAGAAATTGGGAAAACTTTCTAGCTAAGATTTGACAGCAAGAAGGAGCAGTTATTTTGGGCAGTTCTACCTGGCTATAGTTATCTAACTTATTTAAGTATCAAGGAAGGAAACAATTCATAATGCTGGTATTTGATCTTTTTATCATTGAGATTACAGTGTATGATGCTATTTTGGAGTAATTTTGTTTGAAAAGATAGAAGCAAAAGCTAAGAGGTGGTACAGCAGAATTGCTGCAGGCTTTTGAACTTTTGTTTTTCTTATATTTGTAAATTTTGTTCTTCCATTAACTATCTCTGGAAGGTGGTCAAGATAAGGAATGATATGCACATTTTCCTAATTATTAGGGAGCCCAAGATCAGGCTTTTGGTAACACCATGGGGACTTAGTGGATTCTTTAAGGAGTTAGGCTGCTCCTCTCATCATGAGTGCAGCTAAACTAGCCGGACTGTCCACTGTTTGGACTGTTTGCTATTCCCCCCTGATTAACTAGTTTAGTCCAATGGATGAGAAATCCTTGTTATTGCTCTGTGGCTGTAGCATTGCTAAAATTTAGGTCTGTTATTTAAATACCGAATCATTTTGATAGCTTCTTGCTTGTGAATTTTAGTTTAATTAAAACATTCTTTTTGTGATTGCAGTATTTTAATTGAGGTTGTTTTTGTTTTTACTTTTAATGACATTTCTTCTCATTCATAGTGCCAAAAACCAAAGTTCATTCCACTTGAAAATCTCATTGCATTTAAACAAAGCCAACAGAAACAATCATTTAATTTATTTGAACATGAGAAACCTGGGAATATTCACCTTTTAAAAGCCAAAATAGAGCCAAAAAAGGAAAATAAAAAGAGGTAAGTTTTAAAGTAAGATTTTATAAAAATAAGTTGGAGAACTCAATATTAATTTTAGTCATATATATGGAATTTTAGAGCTGAAAGAAATTTTAAAATTATTTATGATATAATGAAAAAATGCTAGAGTCCAAATTTGAGTCCTAGTTGTGCCACTTAATTTTGTGTCTTCACATAGGTCACTTAATCTCTGAGCTTCAATTTCTTTATCTATCAAGTATATAAAAGTGGTTATTAGGATCAAATAGAAGAATGTTTGTAAAATACGATTTTGGGAGGCAACATGGTATAGTAGTAAAAGGCATTGGTTTTGGAGTCATATGATCTAGGTTAATAGCCACAGTTTTCTTATCCATGAAGTGAGAAAATAATATACTACCTATCATAGTTTGTTGTTAGGAAAGTACTTTATAAACCTTAAAGCCCTATTACATTTAAGTTAGTATTTATTCCAGCCTTTCTCTCCATGTAAGAATTACTGATATAAAATTTCTGAACTCCAGTTAATTGGTAGAGCTAGGAATAAAATCATGTCTCATAAGATGCTTTACCCCATGGCCTCTTCCTATTTTTAAAGTCTTCCAACTTGTGATCTCATTGTTAAAAATATTTTAAATTTATTTATTTAAAACAAATACAAAATAGAAAAAAGAAAAACAAAACATTGCCATGTACATAGCCAAACATGAAAAGATTTAAAATATACAACAATAAATTTCCATTTCAGGAATGTGTATATAAGAAATACTATAAATCATGTTCAGAACTGTCAATTTTTTGTTCTCTTTGTGTATGTATGCACTTTCTACTTTATTCTTTTTTTCCCTTTCTTCCTCTCCTAGCTACCCCAAGAAAGTCCTCTTGCACTTCATACATATGACATCATTTCTCTTTTTACCTTTTCCTACATGGTTTTGCTTTTTAGAATCACATCATACTCAGCTCTACCAGAATCTTTCAAACTTCCCAGTTACTAATGACAATCTTAGACAGAGGTTTACATTTCCATGTTTAAAATACAAATAATTTATCCTTATTCAGTCTCTTGAAATTAGTCTTTGATGTTCACCTTATATTTCTCTTGGTTCTTATATGTCAAATTTTCTGTTAAGCTCAAATCTTTTTGCAATACAATCCTGAAAGCCTGACAGTTCATTGAATTTCCATTTTTTTCCTTCAGGATTATGCTTAACTTTGCTGAGTATGATGTTTTCAGCTACAACCCTATTTCTTTTGCTCTTTGATACATAGTGTTCCAAGAACTGCATTCTTTTAATATAGTTACTCCTAGGTCTTGTGTGATTCTAATTGTATTTGAATTTTTTTCCCTACTTGCTCTTTTTTTTTCCTTGCTTGTAATATTTTCTCCTTGATTTGGGGTTTAGGGAATTTAGCTATAATGTTACTGTAGGTTTTCCTTGTAGAATCTCTTTCAGGTGGTGATCAGTAGATTTTTTCTATTTCTATTTTCCCCTCTTCTTGTAACACTTCAGAACAGTATCAAAATTCTTTTTTTTGATGATAGCTTTCAGGTAGTCCAATTATTCTTATGTTTTCTCTTAATCTGTTCTCTATATTAGTTGTTTTTCTTATAAAATTCTCTTCACATTCTCTTCTACTTTTTCATTGTTTATATTTTATTTTATATTATTTTTTCTTAGTCTCTTATAACTTTTCTGCTTCCCTTGCCCAATTCTTGTTTTCAAGGAGTCATTTTTTTTCCTTAAGATTTTGGATTTCATTTTCCAGTTGGCTAACTTTCTTTTCATAATCTTTTTGTTTTTCCTGGATTGTTTTTTCTTATTTATTTATTTATAGTTTCTTTTCAATTTCCCTTATTTGATTTTAAGTCTTTTTTTGAGTTTTTCTATTAATTTTTGGGGGCAGGTGACTATTTCACGTTATTTTTTAGGGTAGGAGAAGCTACTTTTGCTTGAGTATCTTCCTCTGAAGATGAACCCTGGTCTTCCCTATTCCCATAGTAACTTTCTGTGGTTGGTTTCTTTCTTCTGTGTGTGCTCATTTTAAAAAATTTTATATTAGATTTTTGGTCTAATCACCTCTACTCCTGGGGTATGAGGGTTGGGGCCTCAGTTGTCCACTCCAGCATGGAATCTCAAACCAAGAACTCTGCCCTCCTGAAAGTGCCCATGGCCAGCAGCAGCCCTGTCCCCACTGCTTCTGCACTCACTGGACATAAGCTAGTTCCTTCTTCACCAGAGCAGCATCTCACTAGTGGATCTGGGCCTGCCATACCATTTCAACAGAGCTTCCCTTAATTTTCACAGACTCTGACTTCTGACTTCTCTGGAGGTAAAAATTCCTGTGGCTGGGGCTTGAGGCTGTCTCTCAATTTAGCTAGCTCCAAGGGCATGTGCTGTTCAGTGGGGCTAGCCTAGAAGTATTTACACTTTACACAGGTCAAATCTCTATTCTGGTTTCTTTCTTGAAGATCTTCTCTGATTGTTCCTAGAGAACCACAGTCCTGCCCCAATTCTTGTTGGTTTTTAACAGTTCCATATTTGATGTTAGGCACTGTTTTCTCTTGTTTGCAGGGGAAATTTGGAGATTTGGGGATATTTTTATCTATTCCACTATTTTTTCAGAATCCTCTTCCCCATCTCATTAATTTAATTCAAACAGTATATTCCATAAGCTTAAAGGATCATACATTTCACTTTAGAAAAATAAAAGCGCTTTTACTGCATCCCTTTATTTCTCCTTCAGTGGTGGAATTAAATAAGGCAAATTCCATATTCTTTTTAAATATTTTAAAAATCTTATTTATTTCCTTAAATATTCCCCAATTACATTTAAAAAGTTAACATTCATTTTTTTAAATATTTAATTTCATATTCTTTCTTTACTTCTCTACTCCTCTTCAGCCCTTGAGAAGGCAAGCTACATGGTATAAATTATGCATGTGAAGTCATGCAAACCCTATTCCCTGTTAGCCATGTTGGAAAAGAAAACATACAAAAAACAAGAAAAATAAAGTGGGAAAAAAAGTATGCTTCAATCTCTACATACAGTTCATCAGTATTCTCTCTGGAAGTAGATACCATTTTTCTTGAAGGGTCATATGGAATTATCTTGGATAATAGTCTTCTCCCCCCCCCCCCCCGCAGCATATGTATATATATATTTATACAATTATTGTGCCACACAAGTAAAAAAGGGAAGCAAAATGAAATGTAAGCAAACCACAAAAAGAGTGAAAATGCTATGTTGTGAACCATACTCGGTTCCCATAGTGTTCTCTCTGGGTGTATATGGCTCTCTTCATCACTGAACAATTGGAACTGGTTTGAATCATCTCATTGTTGAAGAGAGCCGTGTCGGATCATAGTCTTGATAAGAATTGCTAAATCTTTCACATTTGATCATTCTTAGAATATTGCTATTACTATGTACAGTGATCTCCTGATTCTGCTCACTTCACTTTGCAGCTGTTTTTTTCTGAAACCATCCTGCTTGTCATTTCTTATAGTACAATAGTTTACCATCAAAATCTACAGCTTTTTCAGCCATCCTCCGTTCAGTGGATATCCCTTCAAGTAATACAGAGCCACTGGAATTATCGAGAAAGACAAGCATATAGGCAGCAAACATTACTGAGTTTTTACTCTGTGCCCGAGCACTGTACTAAGTGCTGGGGATACAAATAAAACCAAAAAGCAAGACATAACTTGCATTTAAGGAGCTCACATTCTAACGGGGGAAGACCACACACAAAAACGATCTAAAGAGCAGAAGTGTGAGATGGAGGAAGATACCCAGATAGGGGCATGACATTGAAGTCCAGAAGTAAACAGCCAGGAGGGAAATAAAAGTTCATTGGCATGGTACCATTCCCAAAAGAGAGGCCCAGGAGAGGAACTCACCAATCAGATAAGGGATTTGTCCCAGAGGAATGCTGGGAATGCTGCAGAGGTGGATGGATATTCCTGGGAAAGGACACCCCAATCATTGGAGGGAAGTTCTAGAGTGAGACTGCAGCTGAAGTACAGAGTAGGAGAATCATATAGATCAGCTCTCTTTATCTTTAGAGTTTACCCCAAAGCTCTGACCTTTTTTCCCTATGCTTTTTCAACTGGTGCCTTCACTTTAGGAAAATCACTTTAGGCAGCTAAATGAAGGATGAGTTAGAATGGAAAGAGACTCAAAACAGGGAAACTTTGGAAACTTGCAGTGGTGGAGAATGCTGAAGCCCTGAATCAGAGATGGTGACTGTGTCAGTGGACAGTAAAGGAAAAATGCAAGGGATGTTAACAGAGGTAGAAATGATAACATTTGGCAATTAATTGATTAAATAGATGGAGAATGAAGAGTAAAGACTACACCACAATGTTGTGAGTGTGTGTGACTAGAAGAATATTGAAGCCCATAGCAGAAATAGGGAAGTTCAGAAGGGGAAACATGGATTCTGGAAAAAGGTAATGAACTGTTGTGTTAATTTTCAGATGCCCCTAAGGCAGCTAATTCAAAGTGCTTGCTATGTCATTGCTGCAAGATTAGAACTCAGAAGAGAAACTAGAAACCAACTGTTCTCAAGTACCCTTCATCTGGGTCACTTTTGGCAAGTGTGGATTTCAGTCCTCAAGGTCATGTCTTGGGCCCTTTTCTTCCCTCTTATCCTCTTCTTTTGGTGATCTCATCGATATCCAAGGATTCAGTTATCATCTATACACAGATGATTCTCAGAACTGCTTGTCCAGCCCTAACCTCTTATCTATGTAAAATATAAAAATATACAGAAGGGAGCATTTAGAAGGTTCAGAAGAAGTTCAGAAGAATACATAGACAAATAAGTTGGGTAACATTGGCATTATTGTTAAATTCAGTATATGTGCTTTTTTAAAAAAAATAGAAATGTCCACATTTGTTATTTGACAAGTTTATAAAGGAAGAAAAAAAATGTTTTGTAAATTGTAAAACAGCACCATATAAAAATGACTTTAACTACTTATATTTTTCCTCAGATGTCCTTAAGAAAGTGTTCATTTGCCAATTTCTTGTTTATTTTAAGTCATTTTAATTTTATAATTTTTTTTAATAACAGAGAAAGAAGACGGGCTAAGAAAGAGCTTCAAGATGAAAGTTCAAAGAAACAAGAGAAAAAATGTGTGACATTCCAATCAGAGGATTCCATTATTAATCCAAATGATTCAAAAGTAATTGTGAAACAAGAGGTAAAGGAAAGACACTGTCAAATTTACTAACTTACATGTACATGGAACTCTATACCTTTTTATTATTTGTATTAATATTATATATTTACAAAGATTACAAAATGACAAACTCTATAGTAAATTAATATAGTAAGGCTTGTGTTATAAAATGAATATTGCCTAGAATTAGGGTTTTTTTTCCTTAAATATTTTTAAATTGGACAGAAGGGATTTGCAAGAGAATTCTCTGAAGATTTCTAATGTTTCTGTTAAACAGTATCTATGTATTAAATCACAGAATCAAAATATACTACTTAAAAATATTTCTAATCCTAAGTATTCCTTAAATATATTTACCAACCACTGCCTTTCATAGTGAATTGATAATAATACATTTTACTGTTTTGGGGTAACAAACTTCATGGAAATGGATAATAACTTAACACAGTATGACACCTAAATAATATTAAATACTAAAGATAATAAGCAACATTTTACACTAACCAAGCATTTATTTTGGGATTTATTTAGGATCAGCAACAACAACCTATTCCTCAGCCTACTGATTGTTTTGTAATTCCTTTGGGTATGTATCTTTGTAATTTATAAGTAAGTTATATCTATTTTAAAGGTCAGATCAGTTTTTTGAGGGATAAGCTTACATAATGACAAGTTAGATTAACTAGATTTTTTTACATTGTCATTTGTAAAAACAAGATAAATTTTCACATATATGAATATGATTATATCCAGTGAAAATCTCCCCTAGAAAACAATTATCAGGCTATGAGGATTGAAAGAAATGACATGGGTAAGTGGGTAGGCTCAGACACATTAATAAAATACTCAATTAAGTAGATTTATAGAGTTTCTGTATAGATTACAATATAGAAGTTAGTTCAAAAAAGAGAGCACAGTATCTACACTTAGAAAATTGGCTTTATTTAAGTTGCTGCCTAACTATGGACACATCCTAAGATCAGGATGATTGATTTTCTCCTCTTCTCTAAATGTGCTGTTTGAAGCGCTTATCTATTTTCAGTGACTTCAGTATATCTCTGGTGACTCCTAAATCTATCTCCCATTCTGTCTACTCATCACAAGTTCCAGACAGATCATGCCAATTCTTGTCTGGCTTTTTGTTGTTCATTTAGTTGAAATTTTCTGTTTCTGTCCAAACTTTTTCATCCTTCCTGTTCTAGCTCATTTCTCATTTTCCCACTTTGCTCATGAAGCCTTCTTTGACCAGCCCTGCCCTTATCAATCTTCTTTTTTCTGAGCTGCTAAACAATGTAATACTTAATTATCTATTATCCACTTTCTTCTTTTGTATACTAATTGTTTCCTGTTCTTGTTTCCAAGATTTGATTACAGCCAACCTAAGTTCAGGGCCTCATCTTCCCCCTCCTCCCCACTTCAAATTGTGCTTTGTACATAGTATAAATTGGTTGGTTGATTATAGTTCACTGGAGTTTTTTCTTGCATTTAAGAATCACTAGAAGACATCACTACTTCAGCTGGATTACATTATATGGCTTCTATAAAAAAGAAGGTGGTAAAGAATCAAGATGCAAGTACAAACACAGACCCAGGTAAAATGCTACTCTGATTCTTTACTTGGTTGTTTTGTTATTACTTGAGGGAGCTGAAACAAGTCTAGAATTTGAGGTGAAATACTTGGGTTTTAATCCCAGCATCATTCTTCACCAGCTCTTTGACTTTAGGAAAGTCACTTTAACTCTCTTAAACTTAATTTTTTGATCACTAAAAAGAAAATTATAATACCAGTACTACCTGTTTCACAAGGTGCTGTGATGAAAGAGTTTTGTAAATTTGAAAGAGCTTTATAAATGATTTTTAATGTTATTGTGTATATCATACTAAAATACTTCTTTTAGCATCCCTGTAAGGGATAGGTAAAAGACATTTTAATTAAGGTGGTTTTAAAAAGAAGTTCTTAGTTATTCTGGGGTAGATTATCTGTGGCTAGTTTTTGGATCCAGATTAGCTTCCTCTTCTTCCTAAAACAGCAGCTTTGTACATTACTATAAATACAATGTAATGCAAATTTGAGTAAAACACAATAGAGAAAGGTTTGCCTCCTTATTTTCATGCATTAGATAGTATATGCCAAGCCAAACATAGATTATGTTTTGGTTTTGGATTCTCTGCCCTAATTAATTTTATTAACATAGAAAATTTGTTAGACAGTGGTTAAGAATACAAAGACCACAGATAGCAAAGTCAAGTTGGAGGTAGGTCTGAAAAGGCATAAGGTGGGAAGTTTCTATAAATGACTAAAATAATAATAAAAACATTTATATAACACTTTAGGATTTGCAGAGTATTTTATAAATATTTCAGTGTATCCTCACAACAATCCTGGGAGATAGGTTATTACCCCATTTGACAGATGGAGAAACTGAGGCAGAAAGTGGTAAGTAACTTACCTAGAGTAAGAAGTAAGAGTAAGAATAGTAAGAAGTACTAAAGAGTAGCTAGTAAGTATCTATGGTTGAATTTGAACCCAAGTATTATTGACTCCCTGTTCAGTTCCTAGTTTGTTAACTAAAGATGACTGAGTCATAGTGGGAAGAAACTTTTAGATGTTCATTAAATGCCCAGACTAATTTCCAGGAAAAAAAATTTTGTGCCTGTAAACTGGTCCAGTATATAAGTAATGTATCTAAGTTCTCATATTTAAAATTGCAACTTGTACTTTTTAAGAATTTACTTCTATTTGTCAAACCTCATGTAACTGAAAAGGCTGTCTTAGTTGCTAGAAATACCAACAAAGTGAAACATTTCTTTTCTTTTTTTTTTCTTTATTCCAAAGTGAAACATTTCTTGTTATCAAGGAATTAATTATATTGGGAGGATACAATTTATACACAGAAATATATTCCAAGATAATTTGAGTAGGAACAGCGGCTTAATAATAGATGCCATTACAAAGGAGAGCAATTCCATGTTAAAAGGCATTTAAGTTACATAATTGATTTGGAGGAGTATTTCTTTTCTTCATTAAGTTCCTAATTCACTCCAAAATAAGGAAGCTAATTAAAAATAATTTTCTTTTAATATGATCAAACTCAACAAATTATTTCTGCCACATGAGGGTATAGTTTTTCTTTCCTTTTGATATCTTAAAAGATCTTTCAACTTAATAACAAAACAACATTTGACTAATTGAAAAATAGCAAAATTGGTGTCATGCAGAAAAATTCAATATCAGTAAGTTTTTTCTTTTTTAACTTTTAGCTATTATGTTATATATCATATTAACAGTTTTTTAAAATGCTAACATGATTAGAGGATTCATGCAGAAAATATTAAAAATGACAGATGTCTTATTAAAAACATGATTTCTAACAAATAAAATCGGAAGAGTGGATCGAAGTGCCAGCACATATGTCTGGCAACCATACATTTTACATATTGGTGTGTGGAGATTGTATCTTAAGAAATAGACTTTTTTTTTTAATTAAAGCTTTTTATTTGCGAAACATATGTATGGGTATTTCTTCAACAATTGACCCTTAAAGAAGGAAAGGGCCCCACATGTGCAAGAATGTTTGTGGCAGCCCTTTTTGTAGTGGCTAGAAACTGGAAACTGAATGGATGCCCATCAACTGGAGAATGGCTGAATAAATTATGGTATATGAATGTTATGGAATATTATTGGTCTGTAAGAAACGACCAGCAGGACGATTTCAGAGAGGCCTGGAGAGACTTGCATGAACTAATGCTCAGTGAAGTGAGCAGAACCAAGAGATCATTATTCATGGAAACAACAATACTATATGAGGATCAGTTCTAACGGACATGGCTCTCTTCAACAATGAAATGTTTCAAACCACTTCCAATTGTTCACTGAAGAAAGCCATATACACCCAGAGAGAGGGATATGAGATGTGGACCACAACATAACATTTTCGTGCTCTCTATTGATGTTTGCTTGCATTGTATTTCCTTTCTTTGATTTTTCTTTCTTGTAGATACGATTTTTCTTGCACAAAAATGATGTGTGGAAATATGTATACATATATTTGATTTGTCAAGTATTTTAACGTAATTAACATGTAGTGGATATCCTGCCATCTAGGGGAGGGGTGGGGAGTAAGGGGGGAAAATTTGTAACAGAAAGCTTTGTAAGGGTTAATGTTGAAGAATTACCTATACATATGTTTGCAGAAAAGTTTTAATAATAATAATTTATTTATTTATTCTCTTTTTTTTAATTAAAAGCTTTTTTATTTACAAAACATATGAGTGATTTTTCTACATTGACCTTTGCAAAAACTTTTTTTTCCCCAACCTTTTCCCCTCCTTCCCCCCACACCCACCCCTAGATGACAGGTAATCCAATACATGCTAAATATGATAAATTATATGACAAATCCAATACATGTATACATATCCATACAGTTATCTTACTGCACAAGAAACATCAGATCTAGAAAGAGAAGAAGAAAAAAACAACCTAAGAAGGAAAACAAAATGCATGGAAATATTTACAGAAAGCGTTAAAATGCTGTGTTGTGGTCTGTACTCAGTTCCCACAGGCCTCTCTCTGGATGTATATGACTATCTTCACCGCTGAACAATAGGAACTGGTTTGAATTACATCATTGTCGAAGAGAACCATGTCCATCAGAATTGATCATCGTATAGTCTTGTTGCTGTGTATAGTGTTCTCCTGGTTCTGCTGATTTCACTCAGCATTAGTTCATGCAAGTCTCTCTAGGCCTCTCTAAAATCATCCTGCTGGTTGTTTCTTACAGAACAATAATATTCCATAACATTCATATACCATAATTTATTCAGCCATTCTCCAATTGATGGGCATCCTTTCAATTTCCAGTTTCTTGCCACTAAAAAAGGGCTGCCACAAACATTTTTGCACATGTGGGTCCCTTTCCCTCCTTTAAAATCTCTTTGGGATATAGGCCCAGTAGAAACACTGCTGGGTCAAATGGTATGCACAGTTTGATAACTTTTTGAGCATAGTTCCAAAT
Source organism: Myrmecobius fasciatus (assembly GCA_023553655.1). NCBI lineage: Eukaryota > Metazoa > Chordata > Mammalia > Dasyuromorphia > Myrmecobiidae > Myrmecobius > Myrmecobius fasciatus. The sequence goes on from JAJPUD010000510.1 coordinate 179,163, forward strand.
TGTTCTCCAGAATGATTGGATCCATTCACAGTTCCACCAACAATTTATCAGTGTCCCAGTTTTCCCACATTCCCTCCAACAGTTATCATTATCATTTCCTGTCATTTTAGCCAATCTGACAGGTGTATAATGGTATCTCAGAGTTGTCTTAATTTGCATTTCTCTGATCAATAGTGATTTGAAGCACCTTTTCATGTGACCAGAAATAGTTTCAATTTCTTTGTCTGAAAATTGTCTGTTCATATCTTTTGACCATTTATCAATTGGAGAATGGCTTGAATTCTTATATATTTGAGTCAATTCTCTATATATTTTAGAAATGAGGCCTTTATCAGAACCTTTGGATGTAAAAATATTTTCCCAGTTTACTGCTACCCTTCTTATCTTGTCTGCATTCATTTTGTTTGTACAAAAACTTTTTAACTTGATATAGTCGAACTTATCTATTTTGTGATTAATGATGATCTCTAGTTCTTCTTTGGTCACAAATTCCTTCCCCCTCCACAGGTCTGAGAGGTAAACCATCCTACATTGTTCTCATTTGTTTACAATATCATTCTTAATGCCTAGATCATGAATCCATTTTGACCTTATCTTGGTATATGGTATTAGGTGTGGGTCAATGCCTTCTTCCATACTAGTTTCCAATTTTCCCAACAGTTTTTGTCAAATAGTGAGTTTTTATCTCAAAAACTGAGGTCTTTGGGTTTATCAAACACTAGATTACTATTGTCATTGAGTATTTTGTCCTATGAACCTAACCTATTCCACTGATCCACTACTCTGTTTCTTATCCAGTACCAAATGGTTTTGGTGACCACTGCTTTATAATATAGTTTCAGATCTGGTACAGCTAGGCCACCCTCATTTGCATTTTTTTTCACTAATTCCCTTGAAATTCTTGACCTTTTGTTTTTACAGATGAATTTTGTTGTTATTTTTTCTAGGTCAGTTAAATGATTTCTTGGGAGTTTGATTGGTATAGCACTAAATAAATAGATTAGTTTAGGTAGTATTGCCATCTTTATTATATTCGCTCGACCTATCCAAGAGCACTTGATGTTTTTCCAATTGTTTAGATCTGACTTTATTTGTGTGGAGAGTGTTTTGTAGTTTTGCTCATATAGATCCTGACTTTCCCTTGGCAGATATATTCCCAAATATTTTATACTATCGATAGTTATTTTGAATGGAATTTCTCTTTGTATCTCTTGCTGTTGCATTTTGTTGGTGATGTATAAAAATGCTGATGATTTATGTGGATTTATTCTGTATCCTGCAACTTTGCTAAAGTTGTGGATTAATTCTAATAGTTTTTTAGTTGATTCTCTAGGGTTCTCTAAGTAGACCATCATATCATCTGCAAAGAGTGATAATTTGGTTTCCTCATGACCTACTCTAATTCCTTTAATCTCTTTTTCTTGTCTTATTGCCAAGGCTAGCATTTCTAATACAATATTGAACAGTAATGGTGATAGTGGACAACCTTGTTTCACCCCTGATCTTATTGGGAATGGTTCCAGTTTATCACCATTACATATGATGCGAGCTGATGGTTTTAAATAGATGCTACCGACTATTTTAAGGAAAAGTCCATTAATTCCTATACTCTCTAATGTTTTTAATAGGAATGGATGTTGGATTTTATCAAATGCTTTTTCTGCATCTATTGAGATTATCATATGGTTTTTGTTAGTTTGGTTATTAATATAGTCAATTATGTTAATAGTTTTCCTAATATTGAACCATCCCTGCATTCCTGGTATAAATCCTACTTGGTCATGGTGTATTATTCTGGGAATGATTTTCTGTAATCTCTTTGCTAATATTTTATTTAAGATTTTTGCATCAATATTCATTAAGGAGATTGGTCTATAATTTTCTTTCTCTGTTTTTGTTTTACCTGGTTTAGGTATCGGTACCATGTCTGTATCATAAAAAGAGTTTGGTAGGAGTCCTTCATTCCCTATTTTTTCGAATAGTTTATATAATATTGGAGTTAACTGTTTTTTAAACGTTTGGTAGAATTCACATGTAAATCCATCTGG
>JAJPUD010000510.1:181610-192355 GCA_023553655.1 Myrmecobius fasciatus
TTTTGTTGGTGATGTATAAAAATGCTGATGATTTATGTGGATTTATTCTGTATCCTGCAACTTTGCTAAAGTTGTGGATTAATTCTAATAGTTTTTTAGTTGATTCTCTAGGGTTCTCTAAGTAGACCATCATATCATCTGCAAAGAGTGATAATTTGGTTTCCTCATGACCTACTCTAATTCCTTTAATCTCTTTTTCTTGTCTTATTGCCAAGGCTAGCATTTCTAATACAATATTGAATAGTAATGGTGATAATGGGCAACCTTGTTTCACCCCTGATCTTATTGGGAATGGTTCCAGTTTATCACCATTGCATATGATGCTAGCTGATGGTTTTAAATAGATGCTACTGACTATTTTAAGGAAAAGTCCATTAATTCCTATACTCTCTAATGTTTTTAATAGGAATGGATGTTGGATTTTATCAAATGCTTTTTCTTCATCTATTGAGATTATCATGTTTTTTTGTTAATTTGGTTATTAATATAGTCAATTATGTTAATAGTTTTCCTAATATTGAACCATCCGTGCATTCCTGGTATAAATCCTACTTGGTCATGGTGTATTATTCTGGGAATGATTTTCTGTAATCTCTTTGCTAATATTTTATTTAAGATTTTTGTATCAATATTCATTAGGGAGATTGGTCTATAATTTTCTTTCTCTGTTTTTGTTTTACCTGGTTTAGGTATCAGTACCATGTCTGTATCATAAAAGGAGTTTGGTAGGAGTCCTTCATTCCCTATTTTTTCGAATAGTTTATATAATATTGGAGTTAATTGTTCTTAAGTGTTTGGTAGAATTCACATGTAAATCCATCTGGTCCTGGGGATTTTTTCTTAGGGAGTTGATTAATGACTTGTTCTATTTCTTTTTCTAAAATGGGACTATTTAAGTAATTTATTTCCTCTTCTGTTAATCTGGGCAATCTATGTTTTTGCAGATATTCCTCCATTTCACTTAGGTTATCAAATTTATTGGCATAAAGTTGGGCAAAGTAACTCCTGATTATTGCTCTAATTTCCTCTTCATTGGTGGAAAGTTCTCCCTTTTCATTTTTGAGACTAACAATTTGATTTTCCTCTTTCCTTTTTCTAATTAAATTAACTAGAGGTTTATCTATTTTGTTGGTTTTTTCATAAAACTAACATTTAATTTTATTAATTCAATAGTTTTTTTACTTTCAATTTTATTAATCTCTCCTTTTATTTTTAGGATTTCAAGTTTGGTATTTGATTGGGGATTTTTAATTTGTTCTTTCTCTAGCTTTTTCAGTTGCAAGCCCAATTCATTGATTTTCTCTTTCTCTATTTTATGCAAATAAGCATCTAGAGATATAAAATTTCCCCTTATTAGCGCTTTGGCTGTATCCCACAAGTTTTGGTATGTTGTCTCATTATTGTGATTCTCTTGGATGAAATTAGTAATTGTGTCTGTAATTTGCTGTTTCACCCATTCATTCTTTAGGATAAAATTATTTACTTTCCAATTGGTTTTTGGTCTATTTTCTCCTGGCCTTATATTGCATGTGATTTTTATTCCGTCATGATCTGAAAGAAATACATTTATTATTTCTGCCTTCCTGCATTTGATTTTGAGGTTTTTATGCCCTAACACATGGTCAATTTTTGTATAAGTTCCATGGACTGCTGAGAAAAAAGTAAACTCCTTTCTGTCTCCATTTAATTTCCTCCAAAGATCTATCATACCTAACTTTTCTAACATTTTGTTTACCTCCTTAATTTCTTTCTTATTTATTTTGTGGTTTGATTTATCAAGTTCTGAGAGAGGGAGGTTGAGATCCCCCACTATTATAATTTTGTTGTCTATTTCTTCTTGCATCTCTCTGAACTTTTCCTCTAGGAATTTCCATGCTATACCACTTGGTGCATATATGTTTAGTATTGATATTGCTTCATTGTCTATGGTACCCTTTAGGAAGATATAATTTCCTTTTTTGTCTCTTTTAATTAAGTCTATCTTTGCTTTTACTTGGTATGAGATCAGGATTGCTACCCCTGCTTTTTTTGTTCACCTGAAGCATAATAGATTCTACTCCAACTTTTTACCTTCACCCTGTATGTTATCTCTATGTTTTAGATGTGTTTCTTGTATACAACATATTGTTGGATTCTGGTTTTTAATTCAGTCTGCTATCTGCTTTAAGGGAGAGTGTTTTAATAATAATTTTAAAAAATTGACCCTTACAAACCTTTCCGTTCCAAATTTTTCCCCCTAGTTCTCTCCCCTCTCCTTGATGGCAGGAAGTCCACTACATGTTAATTATGTTAAAATATTTGACAAATTGAATATATGTATACATATTTCCACATTTATCATTGTTGTGCCAGAAAAACCGTTATCTACAAGAAAAAAAATCTGAGAAAGGAAACCCAATGCAAGCAAACATAATAGAGAGCATGAAAATATTGTGTTGTGGTCCACATTTCACATCCCTCTCTCTGGGTATATATGGCTTTCTTCACTGAACAATTGGAACTGGTTTGAAACATTTCATTGTTGAAGAGAGCCACGCCCATCAGAATTGATCATCATATAGTCTTGTTGCCATGTATAATGATCTCCTATAATGATAATGGTTCTGCTCATTTTGCTCAGCATCAGTCCATGCAAGTTTCTCCAGGCCTCTCTGAAATCATCCTGCTGGTCATTTCTTATAGAATAATAATATTCCATAACATTCATATACCATAATTTATTCAACCATTCTGCAATTGAAGGGCATCTATTCACTTTCCAGTTTCTAGCCACTACAAAAAGGGCTGCCACAAACATTCTTGCACATGTGGGTCCCTTTTCTTCCTTTAAGACCTCTTTGGGATACAAGCCCATTAGAAACACTATTGGAGTACAAGGTATGGACAGCTTGATAGCCCTTTGGGCATAGTTCCATATTGCTCTTCAGATTGGTTGGGTCAGTTCGTAACTCCACCAACAGTGTACTAATGTCCCAATTTTCCCACATTCCCTTCAACAAGTATCATTATCTTTTCCTGTCATTTTAGCTAATCTGAGAGGTGTGTAGTGGTACAAGAGGCAGACATTTTAAGCATAACCATTTTACTTGTGGATAAAAGGTAGATACATTTTTGAAAGATGCTCTTTATTAACATTTTTGAAGTTTCCTTTTACATTATTGCCATTTTTTTTGTTCCTTGGAGTCATAAAATTGCGAAGAAGCATATTTTTTATTCAGTCTAATATGTTATTAGAGATTACGCAAAAATTATTTTTAATAGAATTTTATTTGTATTTCACCCACTGTCCCCATTACATTTTTCAAAATGTTTCTGAATTGCTTGTTTATATTTTATGTCTTCTTCCTGAAATTTTTACTTTGTTACTAATTCTTATTTTCTTAATTTTACTCATCTCTAGTACAAGAGTTTTCCAGTGTTCCTCAAATGTTGGCTCCAGATGTTTATTTAAATCTCAGATTTCCTTCTGAAACATCAGAAACACCTTTGACATCTAATACTGCATCTAAAGTGGTTTGTATTTACTTAAAATACTTGTAATACATTCTTTTATACATTTTATACATTATACATTATGATGTATTTAAAAAATTATAAATTATAAAAGTTTTTTTTATTTTTCAAAATACATTTTCATATTTATAAAACCTTGTATTGCAAATTTTTCTACTTCCCTCCTTGTCCCCTCTCCAAGACAGCAAGCAATCTCATATAAGTTAAATATTAAACATATTTCCATATTTGTAATGTTGCGCAAGAAAAATCAGATCACGAGGGGAAAAAAGACACAAGCAACAAGCACCACAACAAAAAAGATGAAAATACTATTCTTTGGTCCACATTCAGTTTCCATAGTTCTCTCTCTGGATGCAGATGGCATCTTTCCATCACAAGTCTATTGAAATTGAATTGAATCACCTCATTGTTGAAAAGAGCCAAGTCCATCACAGGTGATCATCACATAATCTTGTTGTTGTGTACAATGATCTCCTGGTTTTTCTCACTTCACTTAATATCATTTCATGTAAATCTTTCCAGGCCTTTCTGAAATCATCTTGCTTGATCAACAATAATACTCCATTACAGTCATATACCATAATTTACTCAGTCATTCCCCAACTGAGGTGCAATCACCCACTTTCCAGTTCCTTGGCAGTACAAAATGGGCTGCTACAAACATTCTTGTACATGGGGATCCTTTTCCCCTTTTTATGATCTTTTTTGGGATACAGACCCAGGAGAGACTGCTGGATTAAAAGGAATGCATAGTTTGGTAGTTCCAAGTTTTCCAATTATCATCTTTTCTTATGACCTGTTGTATAGTAGATCATAATACATTGTATTCATGAGTGCTAAAAATTTTAATCATCTCAGTGGTTTTGATGAAATAGATTTCTAGGGAATATATGCCTGGTTAATCTAGGTTTGTCTTTAAGTAAAAAGAAAAGTAGAATCTAAGTCTTACTTTACAACTAGGTTGCAAACTTCAGTAATGTTGGATACATACCTATATACCCTAATCACTCTTCACTGTGTTAGTGTTGTGTCTTCTAAAAAATATAAGCTCATTGAAGGCAGAGACTATTTTTAATTAAAATTAAAAAAAAATTACCATGCATTATATTTTCTTTCCTTCCTATTTTCTTTCACCCCCATAAGGGAAAAAAAAGAAAAAGAAAACTCCCATAACATTTGCATAATCAAAAAAACAACATATTTTTATGTTGGCAGTGCTTTAAAATGTTTGTCCTTTTCTTGTCCTACATCTTGAATTCATCAGTTCTCTTTCAGGAAGCAGGTTGCATGCTTCTTCATTGATCATTGGTCTTTTGGAATTATAGTTGGTCATTTCACTGAGGAGATCTTAAGTCTTTCAAAATTACTCAATTTTACAATGTAGTTGTTGTATAAATTGTTTTCCTGTGTCTGCTTACTTTGCTGTGCCTCACTTTGTGTAGTTCTCCCTAGATTTTTCTGAAACTACCCATTTTATCAACTTTTACTGCACAGTGGTATTCTTATTTGTTTTTATAGCTCTCTGGACTAGTACTGCGTTTTACATGTGAAAACTTTTCAGTAAATACATGTTTGTTGAGTCTAATTGCCTTTATAGCATAGTTGGTCCTACATAGAAAAATGTACGTTTAATTTTTTGCATATTTTCCCTCAGGTTGGACACAATTATATAAATGTGATTGACATTGAAGCAACTGATCTTCTTCAGGAATTGCCTATTAGAGAAGACAATACAGATGATATTGTTGTCAGACAGGAAGATGATAACTTGGAAATTCCATCATCTGCAAATCTGCATTACATGGCAGCTTCTATTACTAATACAATTCCTCCTGACCAGTTTATGAATAAAGGTAATTGCCTTCCTTCTACTTTTTTAAAGCAGTGAAAACTTTTTGAAGGAAAAAAATTATACTGCTTTGCTTTTCCTGTTTTCAGCTCTCTTCAAAGATCCTTCATCTGAATTTCTTTCTTGAAATTACTCTTGGTTTTTGTACCTTTGGATTTTTTAAAAATTTTAATATATAAATACCATTTTATTTTCTTTATTACTTCACACAGAATTTCTAGCTCTCTTCCTATTCTTCTTATACTTTGAAATGAACATTTTCCCCCCCATCAAGGAGCTACAAACTTTGTAATAGAAGAACCAGAGGATAGAATTAGAAAAATGAGGGATCCAGTTAAATTCATAACTTCTGTTAAGGATGAAGAGGGAGAGAGGTTATGGTTGCAGTGCAAGGCCATCCATAAATTATTCCTATAACATACACAAATAATAAGGCCAGAGAATTTCATGTTTATTCTTTAAAAGGAGATAAAATAAGGAAAATTTTACTAAGCAGAGGTGAAGTGAGGGAAATGATTGTAATTATTGAAAATTCACTGACACAGTAACAAATATTTGGTGTACTTTTATATTAGCAAACATAATCTGATAGTATGTAGGCAAGTTTAGTGATATAAATAATTACCAAAGGGTAAAATTCTATAGTAGTAATTCTAAAAAGAATAGGAAGACTTAAGAATAAAATTCTGAAAATCCAAAAGAGAATAGTTTTGATGAGGAAGAAAAAAAAAAGAGTTTGAAGTTGTCACTGTAGATCCACTAACTTCCTGTAGCTCTAATAGGAATTTAGAACTTCCCATCTAATTTAGACTCAAAAAAGACATATTTAGAAAAGAGAAGCAAATATTGGTAAGGAAGGATAATGTAAAAGGCATGGTAGGGTCTTGTAAGAATAAATTTAGGGGTGCTAGAGTTCAGTATGAGCTGAATCTGGCAAGATAAGCCAAGGACAGCAATAATTTGGAATGAGGTTTTTAAAGCTGTGTTTTACTCATTTGAACAGATTTGAATAAAAAAGGAGATCAAAGAAGGTCTGCGACTGCTGAGCAGGATGGATATAATAATGACAGTGAACAACAGAAAGAAGGTAAGAGTCTTCTTTAGAATTCTCTGTCAGACAACATGACAAATATGGATATATATTTAAAAGAATTGCTTTTAAAAAATTTGTATTTAATCTGTATCAGATTGCTTCTTGTCTTGGAAAGGGGGGAGGTAAGGGAAGAAGGGAGAAAAATGTTGAAAACTATCTTTACATGTATTTGAAAAAATAAAATACTATTTAAAAAAAAAGGAATTCTCTTCTTGAGACATTGGAAAAGAAAGAGCAAAAATGTCTAATCTGGAATTGATGCTCAGAGTAAGTAGGGGGATATTAAGATATTTGTCTTTTAGGAACTCAAATCAGACTCAGACAAGTTGACATACAATATTCAGAACTGGCAGATATTATTGCTAAGCCACTATCAATAATATTTAAAATGGTAAAAATGGTAAACATTGTGACTGTACATATGCAGCTGTTTGTATTTCTTCTCAAAGGCTTTGCTACTCGATCTAGATTTTTTTTATTTGTTTTTTAGAGGAGCTAGTAACTAACTGTATCTAATTTGCCTTTTTGTATTTCTCTTGACTCTTGTATTTTTTTTTCAAAATTTCTACTCATTTCTGCTCTTTCCACTGGAATTACTTAAAAGGCCTTTATTATATGAGAGAGACATTTTTCCCTTCTAGGATTATACTCAGCTTTTACTGCATAAGTTATTCTTAGTTTATATTTTTATTTTTTATTTTTTGGAATGTAGACAGACCTCACTATATGAAAATTTGCATTTTTTCATATTTAGCTTCCCATTGTGCTAGAGGCAATACCCTACACTCACCTTGGTTTTGGCTCCGACTAGATAGCAGCAGCAATGCTGGTGTAGCCTCTCATCAGGGTTCTTCTACTCCAGGCACTGAGGCACTGCTGCAGAGTCATAGAGGAAGACAGGTCATGTGGAATCCTGCAAGGGGAGGAGAGCTCTGCTGAACACTACACTTATGATAATTCCTTGAAATATAGTGTTCAGGGTTTTTTAAATCATGATTTTTAAAAAATTTTATTTGTATAACATATGTGTGGGTAATTCCTCAACATTAACCCTTACATAGCTTTCTGTTACAAATTTTCCCCCCCAACATCCCACCCCTCCCCTAGATGGCAGAATATCCACTACATGTTAATTATATCAAAATACTTGACAAGTCAGATATATGTATACATATTTCCAAACTTATTGTTGTGCAAGAAAAATCGTATCTACACAAAAGACATATCAGATAAAGGAAACACAATGTAAGCAAACATCAATCGAGAGCATGAGAACATTATGATGTGGTCCACTTTTCACATCCCTCTCTCTGGATATATATGGCTTTCTTCAGTGAACAATTAGAAGTGGTTTGAAACATTTCATTGTTGAAGAGAACCTTGTCCATAAGAATTGATCGTCATAAAGTATTGTTGTTGCCGTGTATAATGATCTCCTGGTTCTGCTCGTTTCACTCAGCATCAGTTCATGCAAGTCTCTCCAGGCCTCTCTGAAATCGTCCTGCTGGTTGTTTCTTACAGAACAATAATATTCCATGACATTCATATACCACAATTTATTCAGCCACTCTCCAATTGATGGGCACCCATTCAGTTTCCAGTTTCTAGCCACTACAGAAAGGGCTGCCACAAACATTCTTGCACATGTGGGGCCCTTTCCTTCCTTTATGATTTCTTTGGGATATAAGCCCAGTAGAAACACTGCTGGGTCAAAGGGTACACACAGTTTGATAACTTTTTGAGCATAGCTCCAAATTACTCTCCAGAATGGTTGGATCCGTTCACAGTTGCACCAACAATGCATCAGTGTCCCAGTTTTCCCACATCCTCTCCAACATTCATTGTTATCTTTTCCTGTCATTTTAGCCAATCTGACAGGTGTGTAGTGGTATCTCAGGGTTGTCTTGATTTGCATTTCTCTGATCAATAGTGATTTGGAGCACCTTTTCATGTGACCAGAAATAGTTTTAAATTCATCCTCTGAAAATTGTCTGTTCATATCCTTTGACCATTTATCAATTGGAGAATGGCTTGAATTCTTATAAATATGAGACAATTCTCTATATATTTTAGAGATGAGACCTTTATCAGAACCCTTAAATGTAAAGATGATTTCCCAATTTATTGCTTCCCTCCTAATCTTGACTGCATTGGTTAAATCATGATTTTCAGAGAGTCCGGTGATTCTTATTATTTCTTCTTTACCTACTTTCTAAGTTATCTATTTTTGATATAAAATACTTATATTTTATTTCAATTTTCCATTTTTATCTTATTATTTCTTCTTGATTCAAGGAAACATTGATTTGTTTGGTTTTCAGGGAGTCCATTTCTTGGGTACAATTAATTACTTTTTATTCTAAGCTATTTTAAAAATTTTTTCCTCTATACAATTTTATTTCATTTTTTTTATTTCTTCTAGGTATTCATGTAGTCATTGTAGAAAATCACTTTTAAGTCTCTGTTGCACTCGCTAGGAAGTTACTTGCTCTAGATTTGTAGTAGGTTTTGGTACTGCTCAGTTGTTGGGTTTTTTTTTTTTTTTAATTTTCTCCAGTATTCAGCTTTAGTTCCTGAATTGGAACTTTGTACCAGGACCAGAATCTATCCCATCCTGTATTTTTTGATGGGATGGTGGCCTTTCCCTATATCATATTGGATCCATTGTTTTCCTTTGTTGACCTCTACTTTACAGGGTCAACCTCTCTGTATCTTTGAAGTTCAGGGTTCTAGGTCTTCAGAGCCTTTTGTATCATCTGAGGGCAGAGTATTTGAGATCTCAGAGCCCTTGCATCTAGGCTATCCTAATTTGAGCCCCAAGGCCCTGCTGGTTGCTGTACCATGAACCCATTGGCCTATGGCTTTCATATGGGTATGTAGACTGTGCCTCTATTGCTAGATTGTCATTTGCTAGGCCAGAACCCTACACTAGATTGCACTGACTTTGCTGTTCTCCCTTTTTTTTTTATCACCTCCATACTTATCATTGACTTTTGGTAGTCCTGGGGTAGAAGAAGTTACTATCTGTAATTTCTCATGGAATTTATAATTAGCAAGTACACTGCATACTTCACAGTTTTTCTAGAATAGATATTGGGTTGTGAATGGTTGGCTTCCTCTTTGGGCAACTTAAATGTTTAATGCCCTTTTTGTATAAATACCTGAGGCTATGGATTTTATTTGTTGTGGTATTCTTAGATTTTGTATCTTATGAACTTCTAAATATCTTCACTGTTCTCCTTTTTACATTGCAGTTACTATGTGGTAACTTGTGCAATAATTATATACATATTATGATATATACCTCTATGTAAAATTTTATATTGACAATAATTATAATGGTGTTTTCTTTTATATAAGGATTGGGTTAAGTGGTTAGTATTGTTCCTTGCAGCTCTTAAATTCTGTATTTACTATGTATTTCTCTTAGATGCATGTAGACAGTTTTCTTTCAATCTTTATTTTTTAGGTTAAAACCTCTTTGATTAAATTTGCTAGATTCTTGACAAATACATTCTCACTAGCTCATAATGTGCTGTATCTATAGTGAAGAGCCTATCATTCTTTTATTTTAAACTATGATCCAAAAGCTATTCCCAGATATCATTGTTTTTCATTGTTTCTTTCCCAAATCTACATTTCTATTAAGAAGTTCTTGCTTACACTGGTCAAAAAGAGCTGAAAATAGTACCTGTAATCCTAAAGTCTTCAGTTTCTTTCCTGGTTTTTTTTTTTTTTTTTTTACTTTTATAAATGCTTTTTAGGTTCTTTCTGTCATTTTAGCTACATTGTCAAAAGTAAGTCATTCAGTTTGAAAAGTCTTGGAAAGTTTTTTGTCAAAGCTTGTAAACATGCCCCAAAAGAAAGTAGACCTTTCTGTTATTTCTGGCAGATCAATAAATGAACCTGTCTGCTACTGAGCAGAGTTAACTCCTGCCACTAATCATCATCATTATCATAATGATAATAGCTAACATTTATATAATGCTTACTATGTATGAGGCACTGTTAAGTGCTTTACAAATATTATGTCATTTGATCCTCACAACAACCTTGAGAGATAGTTGCTGTTATTCCCATTTTTTATAGATGAGGAAACAGACATACAGGCAGAATGACTTGCATAGGGTCACACGGTGTCTGAGACTGGATTTGAATGGCCTTTCTGACTCCAGTTCCAGCCCTTAATTAAGTGTCCTTTCGAGCTGCCTTGAATTCTCATCTCTCTCTTTCTCTCTCTCTCTCTCTCTCTCTCTCTCTCTCTCTCTCTCTCTCTCTCTCTCTCTC
>JAJPUD010000510.1:198661-265587 GCA_023553655.1 Myrmecobius fasciatus
TACCCTTCTAATCTTGTCTGCATTCATTTTGTTTGTACAAAAACTTTTTAACTTGATATAGTCAAACTTATCTATTTTGTGATTAATGATGATCTCTAGTTCTTCTTTGGTCACAAATTCCTTCCCCCTCCAAAGGTCTGAGAAGCAAACCATCCTACATTGTTCTGATTTGTTTATAATATCATTCTTTATGTCTAGATAGATCATGAATCCATTTTGACCTTATCTTGGTATATGGTGTTAGGTGTGGGTCAATGCCTAGTTTCTTCCATACTAGTTTACAATTTTCCCAACAGTTTTTGTCAAATAGTGAGTTTTTATCCCCAAAACTGGGGTCTTCAGGTTTATCAAACACTAGATTACTATTGTCATTGCCTAGTTTGTCCTGTGATCCTCTCCTATGCCACTGATCGACTGACTACTCTATTTCTTAGCTAGTACCAAATGGTTTTGATGACCACTGCTTTATAATATAGTTTTAGATCTGGTACAGCTAGGCCACCCTCATTTGCATTTTTTTTCATTAATTCCCTTGAAATTCTTGACCTTTTGTTCTTCCAGATGAATTTTGTTGTTATTTTTTTCTAGGTCAGTTAAATAATTTCTTGGGAGTTTGGTTGGTATAGCACTAAATAAATAGATTAGTTTAGGTAGTATTGCCATTTTTATTATATTCACTCGACCTATCCAAGAGCGCTTGATATTTTCCCAATTATTCAGATCTGACTTTATTTGTGTGGAGAGTGTTTTGTAGTTTTGCTCATATAGATCCTGACTTTTCCTTGGCAGATATATTCCCAAATATTTTATACTATTAAAAGTTATTTTAAATGGAATTTCTCTTTGTATCTCTTGCTGTTGCATTTTGTTGGTAATATATAAAAATGCTGATGATTTATGTGGATTTATTCTGTATCCTGCAACTTTGCTAAAGTTGTGGATTAATTCTAATAGTTTTTTAGTGGATTCTCTAGGTTCTCTAAGTAGACCATCATATCATCTGCAAAGACCTTGTATTAACTTTTAATCAGAAAAAAACTTTGTCCTTTCCTCTGTTCCCTTTGATTTCTCTTTACATAAACATCTTTCCCCATACTGTTAATGACCCTGAGGGTTGCTTGCCTCTCCTGACTAATTCTCAACTGGGAATTCATAGTAGTACAACTGACAGAATCAACAGTTATTTGCCTGTACCTCAGATTTCATTCACCAGGGCCTATTTTCCACTTAACCTCCTAAGTAGACAAGTGCTGACATGCCCTTGCCTAATAAATGAAGTATTTAGTTAGCCTGAGTCATGGTGAATGACAACTACCTAAATATTTAGTTGTTAATCTGGTTGAAAATGGAAAAGTATATTTAAATTATAATTTAGATATACTTTAAAGACATTATTAATTGAGCTTGGAACAGTTTTCTGAGTTTAAGATTTTTGAAATTTCATTAATTTTCATACCTCCAGAGTACTGGGTGGTACTGGTACTAATTATGTGTTCTCACTAATCTCTGTTTGTTCAAGTTCATTATGGACAATCTTTGCTTGAAAGAGTAAAAGCAATAAAAATAAAGTAACTTAATTATCTGATTGCATCATTGTTTGAGAATATGTAACAACTTGCTCATAACTATATTCTTTTACTTTAAATGTACTTCAAATATTTTGATTACTAGTGACAAGATTTCTAGATCTAACTTTACTAAAATTCTTATTAATGATAAAAAATTTTTTTTCTTTTTTAGGCAAGGCTAGTAGTGAAGATTCTATTGAAAGGTAAACACTTGATTTAATTTATAATCATTAATTTAAAAAAATTAGTATTTTATTACTCCCCAATCACATGTAAAAACAATTTTTGACATTAATTTTTAAACTTGAGCTCTAAATTCTCTCCCTCTCTTCCCACCTCTTTCATTAAGAAGGCAAGCAATTTGATATAGGCATAATAATTTTACTTAAAATTGAATGTTGTATCTCCCAAATTTTCTCATGTGTGATTGTGGTTCCGTGTATCTTATAATTTGAAAGCAAAAATTCCATCTATCCAGAATGGATAGAAGTTTGGTGGTACTTTGGGTAACAAGAGAATTATGGATAATTGAGTGATCATATATTGGACTTTAGTTAAATAGTGTGTCCCTCACTTCCCATAGGATATTATTTTATATCTTCAAAGAACAGTTTCATGGGAGTGTTGAATACAATTTTATATCTTCAAAGAAAAGTTTATTTGACTTTATCTTGATTCTTCCTATTCCCAGCTGTTGTGTGCCTATGAAAATGCGCACTCACCCAGAGGCCTTGATCACATTTAAACCATGAAATTTGTGGTAAAGATTAGAAATGTTTAAAAAAACAAAAAACAAAAAAAAAACAAACCGAAGCCAAAAGTAAGAATATCTCAGAACCTTCAGATTGTCTCATTCCCAGCATTCTTTTGCTTCAAGTGTACATTTAGGGTTAAAGCTATCTGAGATTTATCAACATTTGTTGATTTGTTTTTGACTAGGCAATATGCAACATGAGCTAGTTATTTGCTCCAATACTTCTTGTGGTAACTCTCACCATGCAAGTGTCCATATTAGAGACCCTTGGAAGAGGCTTTTCAGCTGAGATATGCAGAAATATAAAACAATTTATGATATTTATTAAACCCATATTCAGGAACTGTGAGTAAAAGATTTAAAGATAAAATTTGCTGACTTGGTAACAGGAGAGAGGATAGTACCCTCAAAAAAAAATAGGAAAGTGAGAAGAAAACCTGAAGGGAAAGCTGATAAGTTTTATACATTTTGAATTTTTGGCAACAACAGGAGATTATCCTGATGGGGCCAGCCAGGAGGCATTGGAGGTCTGCAAGTGTGGAGGAGGAGCAGGGAGCCAGAGCAGTCAACACATGCAGAAAGAAAACCTGGACCTCAGACCAGGCTTTGCTATAAATTGTGTGACTGGGAACAGATTGTGTGATCTTTCCACCCTCAGTTTTTTGCTATAAAGATAGATCTCTATTTTTAAAGTTTCTTTTAATTCTAAAATTCTTGGGTTTATGAAATTTTTTAAATTACTGCAAGACCTGTGGATAGATTTTGGCAGGTGGGAGGTCTGTGGGTTAGGATAGGATTTTATTTTCATTGATCTCTCTGCAGTTTTTATTATTTCCTTCAGTTATTTTAAAACAACCCAAGTGCAGGGCTCCATGACATAAAAAGATCAATTTTTAAGTTAATGATATTCATATTATTACACTGCTTTAGGGGTTAGCATTATGAACACTAGCATGACTGTAATATATAAGTACAGTATAAGATATTCTGGTAATTTTAGTTTTGTTATTTAGCCGAATGGAAGCTTACTGTTATCCCCCAGTTGAAGAAGTTTTTAATTGGTTGGGTAAATTTTTTTATTTACAAAATGTTTTCAAGAAGTTTCAAAAGAAAGATTCCTTTTACCAAGTAGTAGTGACTATTCTCTGAATTTGGACATAGTGAGTGATTGTTAAGTAATACACTGTCTTGTGATTGGTTAATCCAGTGACCAAGTGAAAATATTCAAAAAGAATAGCTGGATGAATTGGAAAAGCACTACTGATCATAAATGTTTTTCCTTCCATCTGTATGCAGCATGATGAGGTGAAAAAGCATAAGTTAGAGATCTTGGTTCTGAGTGCCAGCTCGGTTCCTTCTTGGCTGTGTAACCTGAACTTTGGTCACTCATTGGCCTCTTTAGGCCCCATTGTCCTCATTTGGAAACTGAGTACCTTAGACTTGATGATCTTTAAGGCCTCTGGAGAGGAACAGACTGACACTGTTTGTGGGTTATTCAGCTTAGTGATTGGGCTATTCAGATACTTTTTTAAAGATTGTTTTTATGTTTAGCATAGTTTTCATTTCAATCACCAATGACATGGTTCAAAACTGCATTTGTAAATAAAGTGTTTCAGAAGATTTTCAGATAACTGGACTAACTGATGTTGCTGACATAATTGGTGATCTTATCACTGAGAGTGGAGTGTCTAGAGAAGAACTTGGTTTAACAGAACACCAAGCCAAGAAAATCTCCAGGTAATAATCAAATGAGATTCACAAAATATATACTTTATTTTATCATAGTGGATAAATGTTCAAAATGGACAATGTTGAATACTTCAAGGCTTATTTTAATTCATTAATGCTTATGATTCATATGAATATATTAAGGTATCTCAGATATTAAACCTAATATAACAAAGGCCTCATTTCTAAAATATATTGAGAATTGACTCAAATTTATAAGAATACAGGCCATTCTTCAATTGATGATTGGTTAAAGGATATGAACAGACAATTTGCAGATGAAGAAATTAAAACCATTTCTAGTCATATGAAAAAATGCTCTAAATCACTATTGATCAGAGAAATGCAACTTAAGACAACTCTGAGGTATCACTACACATTTTTCAGACTGATTAAGATGACAGAAAAAGATAATGATAAATATTAGAGGGGATGTGGGGAAACTGGGATTAGTATACAGTATTGGTGGAGTTGTGAACTGATCCAACCATTCGGAGAACAATTTGGAACCATGTCCAAAGGGTTATCAAACTGTGCCTACCCTAAGTGAAGTGAGCAGAACCAAGAGATTGTACATGCCAACAAGATCATGTGATGATCCACTGTGATGGACATGGCTCTTTTCAACAAAGATGATTCAGACCATTTCCAATAATCCTGTGAAGAAGAGACCCATCTACATCCAGAGAAAGGACTGTGGGAACTGAGTATGGTTCACAACATAGCATTTTAACCTTTTGTTGTTGTTTGCTTACATTTTGTTTTCTTTCTCATTTTTTCCCTTTTTGATCTGAATTTTTTTTTGTACATCAAGATAATTGTGTAATATGTTTAGAAGAATTGCATATGTTTTAACTTATATAGTGAATTACTTGCCATGGGGGTAAGCGGGGTGAAGAAGGGAAGGAGAAAAAGTTTCAAACACAAGGTTTTGAAAGAGTGAGTTGAAAACTATCTATGCATATATTTTGAAAATTAAAAGCTAAAAAAAAAAACCTTACATAAACTTAAGATAAAAGGTTAGGTTAAGATAGATGTTATCTTTGCTAATTTTTCATCTTAGAGCCACTAAAATTATTGCCAAAGTTTTTTTTTAAGTTCTTAAATCAATTTTCTTTCTTGTAGATATGATTTTTCTTGTACAAAAATGATATGTGGAAATATGTATACATATATTCGATTTGTCAAGTATTTTTAACATAATTAACATGTAGTGGATATCCTGCTATCTAGGGGAGGGGTAGGGAGTAGGGGGGAAAAATTTGTAACAGAGAGTTTTGTAAGGGTTAATGTTGAAGAATTACCCATACATATGTTTTGCAAATAAAAAGTTTTAATAATAAAAAAACAATTCTTAAATCAAATTTGATCCCTCACTCCAATGAATGTAAGACATTTTTATTGGACTTATTTTGAAAAAAGGCTATTTTAAAAAATAGAGTGATAATCTCTATTGGATATATAATAGGGCATGTAACTTAAATTTTTTTTATTAAAGCTTTTTATTTGTATAACATATGTATGGGTAGTTCCCCAACATTGATCTTTACAAAGCTTTCCATTACAAATTTTACCCCCAGTCCCCTCCCCTCCCCTAGATGGCAGGAAGTCCACTACATGTTAATAATGTTGAAATGCTTGAGAAGTTATGCAAGAAAAATCCTGTCTACAAGAAAAAAAAAAAAGAATCAGAGAAAGGCAACACAATGCAAGCAAATGTCAATAAAGATCATGAAAATGTTACGTTGTGGTCCATATTTCATTTCCCTCTCTCTGGGTGTATATGGTTTTCTTCAGTGAACAATTGGAACTGGTTTGAGACAATTCTTTGTTGCAGAGAGCCATGTCCATCAGAATTGATCATCATGTAATACTGTTGTTGCTGTGTATGATGATCTCCTGATTCTGCTCATTTCACTTAGCATCAGTTCATGCAAGTCCCTCCAGGCCTCTCTGAAATCGTTCTGCTGGTCGTTTCATACAGAAGAATAATATTCCATAACATTCATATACCATAATTTATTCAGCCACTCTCCAATTGATGGGCATCCCTTCAGTTTCCAGTTTCTAGCCACTACAAAAAGAGCTGCCACAAACATTCTTGCACATGTGGGTCCCTTTCCCTCCTCTAAGATCTCTTTGGGATATAGGCCCAGTAGAAACACTGCTGGGTCAAAGGGTATGCACAGTTTGACAACTTTTTGAGCATAGCTCCAAATTGCTCTCCAGAATGGTTGGATCCGTTCACAGTTCCACCAACAATGTATTAGTGTCCCAGTTTTCCCACATCCCCTCCAACATTCATCGTAACTTAAATTTTTTTAGGAAAGACTTAATCAAATGAGTTCGCATGAAATGATCTCTTTTAAATGATTGATCATCACTTTAATTTGTTACATATTTTCAGAACAAGCTACTCAAGGAACTTAAATACTTTTACAAAATATTGTTGCTTTCTGTCACACACATAAACAGAAGTGGTTCCAAAATTTTTTTTTTTAAAGATGGGAGTATTTTTGGTAGCATTTTTGAGTCTCACAAAGAAAACAATAATTAGTTTTGACTACTCTCAACTGCAGAACCAGGTTTCAAAGGTAAAGAGATTCATTGACTGTTCAATCTAACAGAATCCATAGTACCCCAAAGAAGCGAAAGTCACAAAGAACAGAGGAGGAGAAAAGAGAGATAAGAGCCTGGATGAAAAAAAAAAGAAAAGAGAGGATGGCAGAGTATTTGGCCCAGCTGGCTGAGAAAAGAGAGCAAGAATATGAACCCTTTCAGCCTCAGAAGCATCCAGTAAGTCCTTTATACAAAGGGTGATGGAGCTGGAACATTATGGTGTTGCCCTTCTTGATTAATTTTCCATTTTGATTTATTTCTTTTGTTCTATTCAGTTAATTCCAGCTAAGATCAAATGTAATGGGGATGGACTTCTAATATATCAGGGACTGCTAATAGAAACACATCTAGACAACTTTTTCCCTAAAAAGTTTTGCAGACATTGCACTGAGAAGTAGGAATCCCAGGGCAGCTAGGTGGTACAGTGGATAGAGCACCAACCCTGAAGTCAGAAAGACCTGAGTTCAAATGTGATGTCAGTCACTTAACCCCATTTGTTTCGGGGGAAAAAAAAGTAGGAATCTCTTTTTCTATTAGTTTATTTTTATTTGAAAGTGATTACTTTTTTGTGTTTCAATATACCAAGGGAGTCAAGTATGTATGAAAGGTGGTTAATGTTATTTTTTTCAATTCAAATACACTGAGGAAGTTTTATAACCCTAAGCTTCCATCTTAATGTAGGTGTAAGCAAACTTATCTGAAATTATTTTCATTTGGGTACATGATGGTTTGAGCATTAGCCAAATGAGAAGGTGGTATTTTTTTTTTCACTCTTCCTAGATGTATTTTATTCATTCGATCATTTGGTCTTAAAAGCAGTCCTATTTACTCAACTTTTCTGTTTTAAATCTCCTACTTAGTAACCTCAAGAAAATATAGATTTTTATGGCCCAGCCATGTACACAAAAACAGTCTGTCATGTATGTTTTAAAATCAGTCATCAAAAATCTAATGAGTGACATTGTATGGGACAGATTTCTTAGTGGTTAGAGTTCTGGGCCTGGAGCCAGGAAGATCTGAATTCAAATCTGGCCGTAGACACTTAATTAGCTGTGTGGTGCTGGACAAGTCACTACCCTGTGTTTTCCTTAATCCATTGGAGAAGGAAATGGCAAACCACTCCAGGGGTATCTTTGCCAAGAAAACCCCAGGAACAGTATGGTCCATGGGGTCATCAAAACTTAAAACATAACTGAACAATAATGTGTATCGCACTGTAATTCAGTGGTGCTCTCAAGGATTATTGACAAATGAAAAGCTGTTTCCCACCGCAGTAAATACACTTGCTGTGACACTTGAAATCTTGTGTCTGCTTTTTATAAACTTGTCGGTTTTTTTTTAACCAGCCTAAAAAGTACCTGCCTCTCACAAAGTTAGCTATCTTTTTCTACTTGTTTTGCTGATATTAATTTGCTATGAGAAATCAGATAACCAGGCTTGTTAGAATTATTTGTTAAGCAAGAATAAGTGGGCCAAAAAGGATTATTTTATGATTTAAGTTCAGGAGCTTTAAGAATGGAATATATTTGTAACAGAAAGCTTTGTAAGGGTTAATGTTGAAAAATTACCCATACATATGTTTTGCAAATAAAAAGTTTTAATAAAAAAAGATACTGTAAAATAAAAAAATGGAATGTATTCACTTATATCTATTTTGCCTATTATAAGACTTCCCCTCTCCCCCATTCTTGGCTTTCAGTTGTGTTTCAAGTAGGTGATGTTGCTAGTGAAATTATAACCAGATAAATTAAGGCTTAAATTAGAACTCTCAGAAAAATCACTTTTAACATTTTTTGCTCATTTATGTACAACCTTTAAAAAGTTAATTGCCTTAGGCCTTGATTTTTCTGCAAATAAATTGGGCATGAATGCATATGTAAATTATAGAAATGAATTTAGTAGGTTCTGGCATGATATGTTTACATATATGCTGTTTGCCAATTTATCCTCTTTACCCACAGTATTCGTTCTGTGGCTTGTGAATCAGCTATATTGCTATAATAATAAATCTTAAGCAAACATAGTTACAACTTAGATTGAAAAGTAAGAGACTTGCATTTTCTTATATATCCATCTCTTACTCATAATTCTCAGAATATTCACAAAAAATAATAGAGAATAGAGATATCCTAATCTTTGAAATGCTACCTATTTTCCTCTTAAAGTTCAGCTTTTCATGAATGTGGGGATATCATTTGTAAAGTAGTTTTTGCACAGACTTTTTACATCATTAACACTTGAATATTGTTTTCTATTTATGTGCAGGGAAGGGGAGATGACACTTTAACACTTATTTAATTCCAAACTCAATTCATATAACTTTGAGGGGATGTAAGATTGTGGTAAAGAGGTAATGTAGTACAGGAGAATTGAGCTGACCTCCAACCCTGGATTATGGCCTTGAGTGTGGGGAACTTTGCCAGACTAAGTGAACACAGGTGGTGCTTAGAAATACTTTGGGGGGGGGGGCAGCTAGGTGGCGCAGTAGTTAGAGCACCAGCCCTGAAGTCAGGAAGACCTGAGTTCAAATCTGGTCTCAGACAATTAACATTCCCTAGCTGTGTGACCCTGGGCAAGTCACTTAACCCCAATTGCCTCAGCAAAAAGCAAAAAAAAAAAAAAAAAAAAGGAAATACTTTGGAGGAAAATAAAGCATGTAGGATGAAATAAAGTTGTGGTTTCAAATGCAATCTTTTATGTTGTTTCTTTGGGAATTCAATTTTTAAAGTTCAGAATCAAATCAAAAAGACTTAAGTTACTGAGAGGTTATGAATCTGTATTAGTGTAGAGAGTTTCTCACACCAAGGAAATGGCAGGCATGGACAGAACCTCTTCAAAAGTAATGAAACTGAAGTGTTCCATCATGCAAAATCTTCCCTATAGTCTGTTGAGACTGTAACTCCAACCAGGATTATTATTTTCTTTTAATAAGCCTATAGGAGCATATCTTGAAAAGACAGTGTATTGAACCAGTTAAAACTGTTGTGTCATACTTTTTTTCCCCTGAGGCAATTGGGGTTAAGTGCCTTGCCCAGCTGTTAAGTGTCCGAGACAAGATTTGAACTCAGGTCCTCCTGACCTAAGGCTGGTGCTCTATCCACTGCACCACCTAGCTGCCTCATGTCATACATTTTTGTCAGCAAATTCCATTGTGATTTCCCATTCAAGTAGCTATGGAACATGATAATGTAATTGTTTGGACTGACCTAACTTGCCATTTCTTGTGCAGTTGTGTATGACTTCAAAGGAAATTAGACTGTGTCAGAGGATGAAGAATGAAAAAGACAGGTAAATTGAGTAAATATGTCATGAATTTTATCATCTTTACTTGTCTAAATCTTACAGAATTTTTATTGGCACACTTCCCTGCTACATTCAGGAAAGATTATCTGTCATGACAATGAAGTTTATTACATCAAAATACCTACTCTGTTCAATCCCCCACCCCACCCTTTTTTTTTTAAGTAAATATAGGTTCAGACGAAAAGAACACTACTTAAAACAATTAACATGGTAGACTTTATTAGGGTTTACTTTGCAAAGTGCATTATCCGATTTATTCTTTTCACTTCTGTTCTCCTGTATCTTATATCTATGAGGCTTTGTGGTATAATGAAAAACGGTACTGGTTTTTGGAGTCAGAAATCATATGATTTTGAATTCCATTTATTTCACTTTCTAGATCAATGACTTTTGGTATATCCCAGCCTCTGTGAACCTTAGCATCCTCAGCTTCTAAATGCTTATTTACTTATGCTTATTACTTATTTACTTATGCTATTTACTTCATAAGGCTATAGTGGAGACCAAATGATACATTGTGTATGTAAAGAGCTTTGTAAACTATAAAATATCATTATGTATTGTAACAGGAATATACACATGCAGACACATTTGTAGAGATGAAAACTAAATGCCCAAGATCCATTGCAAACCTCCATAATTTCAAAATAACACTCACAGAATGGTATGTTAACATGTTTGTATTTTTATTTCTTTTCCAAAGATTACAACTGTCTGAACACTATAATCGTCGAGTTGCACAAGCATACAGCCTAATGAATGAATTGCTATTTGAGTCAGCACAGGTGCCCAGAAGATCCCTGACAAAGCCCCCAGGGAGCCCAGCTAAATCTGCTCGCATTTCTAGGAGGCAGCATCACCTTCCTCCAAGAGGGTAAGAGAAGCCCTGATGTGGGTTGTTGGGCAAGGATAACTTTTCAGTTTTCAGAGGCAGAAATGCATCATTTGGATTTTGATATTGGGGCCAAGTCTTTGTGTCAGTCTTTAAATCATTACAGTGGATTGAGAAAGTGTAAACATACCATGTTCATAAAAGCTTTGTGAATTTATAGTTACTTCATGAATATTGCTGGCAATAGCCCCATAAAGAGAGGAGGGAGTCTTAATTTTGTAACCAAAACAGGTAACCTATTTGAATAACATGTTGCATGTTGGTGAAGCTAGGTGACACACTGGATAGAGTGCTGGGCCTGGAGTTAGGAAGGCTCATCTCACTGAGTTCATCCAGCCTTAGATACTTACTAGCTGTGTGACCTTGGGCAAGTCACTTAACCTTCAGTTTCCTTACTTGTAAAATAAGCTGGAGAAGGAAATGGCAAACCGCTCCAGCATCTTTGCCAAAGCCCCAAATGAGGTCATGAAGAATTGGATACAATTGAAAAATAATTGAATAACAGAAACTTCATGTTAAATATTGGAGAATTTGATATATTACCAATAATATTTATTACAAACCATTTTTTTCTTTCAGAGTGGTATTCTGCCCTGGGCCTGGGTCCAATAAACAAGAATAAATGTTATTTAGAATATCTTAATAAAACAAAGTACGTGCTTACAAGATAAACTGTAAATTGATTGGTCTGTCATGATAGCAGGTGTCTTTATCGATCACAAAGTGAAAATGAATTAGTAGTATTAAATAGCATAATGCTATTTTAACAAGTGAGGCATACTCTAAGGATGTTTAAAGAATCAAACAGCACACAGAAACTGCACAAAAATAATTAAAAGAAAAGTATGTTTAAAAGGAAGTTGTAAAAAGGGGGATGCAGTATATTAAGAGAGCTGGATATGAAATTGCATCAATCTAGAGTCAGGCCCTAGCTTCCTTCTTTCTCATCACTTGTCTGCTTCTCAGCTTCCTCATCTGCAAAAAGAAAGGGTTGAAGCAGATGAGCTCTGAGGTCTTAGTTGCTCTTAGGAAGGTATTTTTGAAAAAATATTCAGGCACCTGTGAAATAGCACCTAAAGCGCTAATCTTGCAAGTCAGGAAAATCTCTGTACAGGTTCCCCCTTCTCTGACATACTGGATTTGTTGCCCCACCACCTCTCATAAATATAAGTTGTAGTACAGTTCCTGCTCTGCATTATTGAAAGGAGTTTCCTCTTTGAGAGTTCCTTGTACCATGGATATCACAAGCCTGAATAACAAATATAGTTACACACTGCCATTGTTAGAAGGGGTATATACCATCAATACATGAACAAGACTCCCCACAGCAATATGCCTGCAGAAGTGTCATCTAGCCTTTGCTTTTAGACCTTTCTCTAGTGAGGAGGATCCTACTCTATTTCCCACACATCCCATTCTGTGTGAAGATAGCTCTTCTTCTTAGGAAGGCTTTTCCAAGCATTAATCTAAATTTTCTTTTTTTTTTTTTTTAAACTTCCACACTTATTTCTCGTTCTGTTCACTGGAGGCTAGTGGAACAGATCTCCACCCCATTCTCTGTGACTATTTTCAAATACTTATACAGGGTAACCATCCTGACTTTCTAGAACCTATCCTTATTTACTATGATCCTGAGACCCTTCATTCAGTATCTTAGTACTTTTCAGCATATAATCACCAGTTTCTCAATGCCCTTTCCCGAATGTGGCAAGCAGGACAGTACCAAATCTTCCAAAATTTAGAAAAAAAGAAAGTCCAGAGATTATTTAATAAATATTGTGAAATATATAAAAAAGAACTGTTTTCCAGCTCCATTAAAAAATAATGATTTGCGTGAAACATAAAGAATGATTTATTGAAGAATATAAGATATTGTGAAGAACAGATTAGATAATTGTGAAAATACTTGACAGATAAAGAAAATCTCAAATTGGCAAGTTTTGGCAAAACTGCTCATTGATTGTATTTGTGGGAATTAAAAAATTTATAAGTCATATTTGTTACCAGTGTAATTTATATTGTGATTAATATAATAATAATTTCTTCTTTTAGAGAGGACCATAATATAAGCACTTTGTCACCAAATCAAAATTCAAAAGTTAGATTTGCTTCAAAACCTACTTATATTCATGGAAGAACCCTTTTAAGCCAACATCAACATCCATCTCAACGAAATAGTAAGACTTAAATACCTTTATTAGCCCTATATATAGCCAGTGCTCCATTTTTGTTGTTATTGCTATTGCTTATAGCAGCAATAAACATCAAGATGTTGTAAAGAAAGGGACAGTTTCTCTTACTATGAACTATAGAGAGCTATCACAGATATACTTATCTTTTTAATTGCAATACCTTTTCCAAATATTCTCCAGTTACATTATCATTTTTCCTTTTTTCCTGATTTCTAAGAAGTCCTGGTCTTGTGGAAATGCTATTACTCTATCTTGAAAAGGATTATTTTGTTAAAAATATAGTAAGTCCAAAAAGTCCCTTTCAACTTGTGATATCTTCATGTTGTAGATCTAAGTCAAGAATGTCACATGCATTATATTTCCCTTACAGGAAAAGCTGCTATGTCAGTAAAGAAAGCAACAGAAGTTACCAGACGGTCTGCACAAAACGTATCATGCTTTTCAGATCTCTCCAGTCAAGGTAAATTATAAAAAATACTATATTTTTATAAAAAATCTCTCTCAGACTGAGACCTCAACATGTCGCACATGCTGGGGCGCACCAGTTGCATTGCCTAAGGGAAAAATGACAGCAGCTCCTCATGATTATATCATTAGGTAACAGTTCTGAGGGGCTGGAGTTTTCACATAAGTTTAGCTAGGTCTCATGTAAAGGTTCCCTGATGTAAATCTGTGTGGATGTGTCGGATTAGTTGTTTGTATTATGGTTACTTCTATCAGATAAAGTGGATAGAGCTCCTAAGTGCAAAACTGTACACAGGGGCAGAGGGATGGTTCACCAGTTGTGGCAAGAGAAATCTTTTTCTTTTTTTTTGTGGAGTTCTCATCAAGTTCACTGTGGAGGATGCTAACAGGTGAGAATGCTGCGTTCTGCTGGAATCACAGGCTCAGCTGCTTGGTCGGCTTTACCTCCCAGTCACATCTCAAGTAATTTCAGTGTATTCTACTAGTTGTTGGGACCTCTGGGCTTCCTAGTTACTTGGGCATATGCTGAATGGGTGGGACTGCAAAAGCTCTCTCATCTCCACCTGGCAGTTTATAGCAGTTCTGCTTCACTCACCACCAGGAAGCAAAAACAAAACAAAACAAAACAAAACAAAAAACAGTTTTAATTTTAGTGTTGACTTGGACACGTTTTCTGTTGAAATAGGGAAAAAGGAAAGTATGTTTTTACCCTTTCATTGTCAATCTATTAGAAAAAGGAATTTTTGTGTTGCATTTATTAATACCTGCAATTCAGCTTCCATTCCCACTACTCTATTAAGACTGCTTTGTCTCTGCCTTCTTAAGTGCCAAGTAAATGATGGTTTTTAGTCCTTTTTCCCTTTAACCTTCCTGCAGCATTTCACATTGCTGATCCTGTGTGCTGATCCTTGATTTCCCCACCTATGGGTGGATATTCTCTAAATCTCTTTCCTATGCCTTTAAAAAAATTAAAGATAATTGAAGGGAAATAAGCATGTACTTACATCAGAAAAGGTAAATAATAATAATAATAATACCTTGAAAAAACTTAATTCTAGAGATAGAGGAAAATAGAAATCTTACTTTTATAGCATTAAATGTGAATAGATTAAACACTCCAGTAAAATGAAAAAGAAAGAATGAAAGACTGGATAAGAAAACAAAGCCCTACAATCTGAAAATAAAGACAGAAAATAAAACTGAGGGAATGGAAAAATTTACTGTGCATCAGCTGAAACCAAAAAAAGCATTAATAAGGAAACTATTTTTTGAAAGGTACCACACACAATGAAGCAAAACCAATAATAAACTAATATGCTCCAATTGCCTTAGTAGCCAAATTCACAAAGGAAACATTACCTGAACTTCAAGAAGACAGATAGTAATAGGAGATTTAATTATCCTATCAATTTTTAATTAAATCTAACAAAGAGAAACAAAAGGGAAAATGCAGAACTGAACTAATTTCTGGTATCTTCTAAATGGGACATCAAGAGGATAGATATATGTACAACATATGGAACTTGTGTATAAAGTGATCTTGTACTAATCACATGGATATTGCAAACAAATGGAAGAAGATAGAAATAGCCAATACATCTTTTATCAGCCATAAGGTAAC
Organism: Myrmecobius fasciatus; assembly: GCA_023553655.1. Taxonomy (NCBI): domain Eukaryota; kingdom Metazoa; phylum Chordata; class Mammalia; order Dasyuromorphia; family Myrmecobiidae; genus Myrmecobius; species Myrmecobius fasciatus. The sequence goes on from JAJPUD010000510.1 coordinate 213,804, forward strand.
AAAACCAGAAATTAAGTCTTACAAACAAAAGATACAGGTCAAATGGAGGCTTGACAATGAAATCTTAAATAGTGAATCCAAAAACATATCATAGAAACAATAATTATGCAAAAGAAAATGATAGGGATGAAACAAAATACCAGAATTTCTGGGATGCAGCTAAAGCAGTACTTGGGAAATCTTTAAAATCATTGATAAAGTTTTAAAAAGAAGGAAGATTAATGAACTGGATATACCTTTTAAAATAAATAGACAAACCTAAAATGAGCACAGAAAAGGAAATATATTAAGAATTAGAGGGGAAACAGATAGATTAAAAACAAAGAACTCCATAGAAATGATAAAACTAAAAACTGATTCTTTGAAAAGATGATGAAATGGACAACTCTTTGGCTAATCTGATTAAAAATAAAAGCAGAAAAATCACACCAATAAAATAACAAAGGAGCAAGATGAAATCACTAATTTTTAAAATGAAAAGAAATAAAAAAGAATAACCAGAATGTGTTTTACACAGGTATATACTAACAAAATTGGGACTGTGAAAGAAATAGAGGATTACCTTCCAAAATATAAAATACTCAGATTCTTGAAAGATCAGATAGAGATTTTAAATAACTTCTCAGAAAAGGAAAGAAATTTTATTGTAAAGAAACCACCAGAGAAACTATCTAATCTTGATTGGATTCAATTTTTCAAACTTTTAAAGAATATTTAATACCCATGCTTCACAAATTATTCTCAAAAACTGAGAAACTTATCAGAAGCCTTATAGGTGACAAATATAGTCCTGATTCCTAAACCAGGGAAAGATAGATGAAACACAGAAAACTATAAGCCAAATATCATTAATGAGTACTAACTCAAAAATTACAAACAAAATCTTATCAAATGGACTATAATGATTTATTTGAGAAATCATTCACTATGATGAAGTGGGATTTATAGCACAGATGCATGGAAAGCTCAACATTGGGAAAACAATCAATATAATTATATTAAAAATTAAAACGTGATCATCTCAGTAGGTACAAAAACTCCTATGAAATATAGACAGAGGAACCTTTCTTAATACCATAAAAATATCTATCTAAAATCAAATGTAAGTTTCATATTCATGTTATACAGATAAAATCTTTCTCTGCAGAAGAGACATTTTCTTTTGGTGCTAAACAGAACAAGTTATATGTAGAGTGTGTCTGTCCCTAAGAACATATCAGAACTCCAGAAACAGATTCCTCTTTCAGGTAACTTTTCTAGTTCTCCAATTAAACAAAATGTTATTCCACAGAAAAGACCTTTATTTTCAATAGAGGTATTAATTTTGAAATTCATCAGTAAAAATTATGGAAATTTGTTTTCTGTTCTTATATAAATACTTAGTATCCTTCGTTTTGCCTTTTGGTCTGCAGATGCCTAAAATATTTACTATTTGGCCCTTTACACAAAAAGTTTGTTAACCTTTGCTTGGAAGAATATAGTTAAAAATGTGTTCTGAAGCAATTTCCCAAAAAAGCCTTTATGGCAGTGAAAGATTAGTTATCCTATATCCCAATTCAGTTCCTTTTGAGTTTGTTTTGATATCTTTAAAGATCTCTATTCCAGGCCTCTTAATATTTTCTTTTAGTGGTTCTTAATGTTTGAGCCATGGGAGAACATAACAAGTTTATCCTCTCTCAGCTTGATTCTTTGATAGCCAGATCCTTTGTTCTAGAATGGCAGACTACCCAGACATGGTGAGTTGAACTATGTATAGTAGGATGCCTTTGGGCCCAATACTAAATGTTCTAGAAAAGAATACCAAATATTCATCTCAAGAACAGGTAAATATAGGCAGATATATAACCTATGCTTTTCCTCATTTGAAGACTTCAGTTATCCACCTCATCGAACCTGTTACATAAAACGTTCTGAAACTAGTACATCCACAACTAATGCAGAAGAGTATGAGAGAGGACACAATAAAGTGAGTTCCTGGACTATGGCTGACCGTGCTGACAAGATTCTTTGCAGAAGCCCATGTGCCTCCCTTGAGGTAAAGAATTACAACTTCAATAGGTTACCTAGGGGGAGTTGGGTCTCAAGTTGCATAGGATTGGGATGGGAAAAGGATGAAGGATGAAGGAAACCTGAGTGAAAAGAAGAAACTAGCTTCAGTAAGGATACACAGGTGTAAGAATAAGTCTAGCATGAATGGGATAAGAACTGTCTTTTTCTTTTTGTCTTTTTAATTTTCATATTCTCTAAGGTTCTTGTCCTTTCTCAGTTGGGTCTCTAGTTCACAAGCCCCAAGCTCTCATTTCTTCCTATGAAGCCCCCTCTTTTCATCTCTAGTTTCCTATTACTTCCTGTTTCATGTAGATTTTTTTATAACTTTTTTTTTGTTTGAAGATCTTATAACTTAGATTCCCCATTTCATGTTAGCACCCACACCTTCAGTGTTTCAGCTCAGATTCTTCATCTTTTTACAATCCAGCACTATAAAACTGAAAGTTCCTTGTTTCTTGCTTTACAAGAGCTGCTGAATAATGGGATGGATCTTTGCACTCTATCTTCAGGAATGTTTGTTTTCAGGGAGAACCATGTTATATCGGAGACCGACTGAAATCAAAGTGATGAAACCTACTTTGTCAGGAAGCAGTTGTCCAGTTAGAGCCCCTACATTTAGGCTCTCAGAACACTAAGTAATCCCACAGTTGCTATTACAATCATATAAATCTTGCTGTACTTAGTTTAGTTTAAAATATTACATTGTATTACATTGCCTGTTTCTCATACCAGAAAGATTTCCTAGACTATTCTTATTGAAAAAGACAGGCATTAAAGCACTTACCAGAAGGGGAATGAAAATGGTAATAGTAGTAACTTTTCTACCTGAGGGTGATTTAAGCCTCAGCCATTTTTTTTTCCTTCAATTCAACAAGAAATTATTACATGTTATGTACCAGGGATATGAAGACAAAAATAAAATCATTCTTACCCTCAAGGAGCTTATATCCTTGGAGTGATATATAGGACCTTAGAACAGCCTCCTCATTTGGGGCCCAGGACTCATAGGTGTTCTTCAGAGAGGGGTGGAATAATGGAAGCGTGGTTGCTGACATGTTTGAGGTTCCTTTTGTAACCAAGTAGGAGAAACCCTGACTTGGTGCCAAATTAATTGTTCGAGACACTTGTAACAAGCTTTTGGTATCTTAAGTAAGACACCTCATTATGCCTTACCCTGAATAAAATGATAGTCAAATCCACCTCATTAGAAACTGAAATTGGACGCTGGGTTTCTAGCAAGACTTCTCAGATTTTCTTTCCGCCAGTGATCCTTTTTGTAAGTAACCATACCAGAGAAGAATTGCTTGTTTGAGGAATTATTAGATGATTTCCAGTGCGACTGCTAGAGTCACTCTATTTACCATTATTTTCAACTTGAAATGGACTGTGAACACTAAGCTTGATGGGATAGGTCAGAAGTATAGTCCAGAGAGCTCTCTTAAGTTTTATTCAGCTTTTCTAAGCTGTCTGTCAGGAATGGAGCTAACCACATTTTTCGTTTTGCTCAATAGGACTTTTCAGCAGCTGAAGATGAGAGATTTTCTGTGAGCATTAATGGCCTAACTAGCGGGTCTGAAAGTACCGGCAGCATCCTCAGCAAGATTGACTGGCGTGCTGTTGACGATATGGTGGCTGTGGTAGAAAACACATGAAACAAGTTGTGGCTTGGGGTGGCGTGTGCCTCGCTGCCATGAACAATATGGCTTGGCCTGGCTGTAAAGAATTATATCTCAGGGAATGAACCTGAACCAGATCGGGGAGAGTGTGATGAACATATTAACTGACATTAGGGAAAATTCAATAATGTGATTCAGTCTAGGAAGAAGAGGACATTGTACCAGCTATAATGCCAGTCTCTGCATTTTACAAGGATGGCCATACATCTTAGTAAATTAATCATATCACATAAATAAAACATTTTCCTTAAATCTTATATTTTTATTGTTTTTCACCTTTAGGAAAACACTAGGAATTTTCAAATGGCTTTAGTTCCCTTTTAAATTAAAAAACATAGAGAACTTTGCTTGTTTTAAATGATTTTGTCATCAGAGTTTTCCCCTAGACTCTGTTGTGATTTAAAAAGCTAATGTATTCACCAATATTTTATACAGAAGAACCAGATTTCAAACGCCTATTTGATCACCTAAGAAGAAGGGAAGCTTATCAACAATATACTGGGGTTCCAGAAGGTTGTACTGATTGCTACAGACAGAAGTCACAGAGGAATTTGGGGGAGGCAAGTATGAGTGGGTGGGACTGAGAGTTTTTACTTCAAGCACAGATAGTTCTGCATGCCCTGGATTAGGAGAAGGATGCAGTAGCACCAGCACTATGAACTAGAGGAAGACTGACCTAGTCATTCAAAGTAACTATGAAGTAAATGAAAGAACCGGGAGGCCATTTATAAAGGCACATCTGGAATATCATCACAAGACCCGAACATAAGTAAATATAGAATATAAATATAATAGGACACTTGTCAGTGAAACCCAACTAGACGTGTGTGAGCAATGTGAAGTGAGTGGAGCCAGGACAATTCAATAGCAATATAGCCAAAAGGTCCAAATTTGAAAGGCTTAGAACCTTTGCTAGATTAATGGAGTGACCAGTCCCAACCCAAGAACATAGCATGTGCAGTTGCCTCCTGACCATCAAAGTGGACTTGGGCACAGAAGGAGGTGGGTGTGTCTGAACATGGCTAATGGGGGAATTGGTTTGTTTCCCTTTTATCTCCTGGTCAGAGGAGGGTACCCACTTGGAAGAAGGAAAAACAAATAATATATATAAAATCTAATTAAAAATTATTTTAAAAATTTAAAGGTGTACTCATTATTCATAGTTGGAATGTACCTATATAATGAAATTATTATCTTAATTGATCTATAAATATAATGCAATGCCAATCAAATTATGTGCAACTTATAGGGCTTGAATTGAAGGAGCAAAAAATCTTAAAATCTCAAGTGAAATAGTGAAGGGAAAAAGAAAGAAAGGAAGAACCTAGTACTCCTAGACCTGGAATAATATAAAACAAAAATTATCAAAAAACAACTATTTAATCACTGGCTTAAAGAGAGAGAAATGTATACCAGTGGACCAGAGGGACAATCAGAAAAATAAGAATTCAGTAACTCAGTGATGTTTTTGATATACGTTGGCAAATATTAACATGGAAATAGATGAGGATGGGTATGAGTACAGGCGGGGCATGGCAGGAAGATACTAGTTAACACCAGATGTAGGACCTGCTCTGGAGGAAGTGAGATGTGCTCAACTTCCATTAATTAGAACATGTTCCAGAGTGGAAGGCCAAGAGGAATGTCAGGATATTATGGCAAGATATGTCACATTAAGCTCAAAATGATATGTGACCCGAATATTGAAAGTCTCCACAAAAAGGAGCAAAGAGAATCAGATCGAGTAAGTATCTTTCACTTCTGTGGTTGGGGGCAGGTACAGTTTTTAACCAAATAAATTATAAAGGCCATCACAAAAGATAAAACCAGTGATTTCTTGACTTGTACCTTGTTTCTTTAAGTCACTTTTATTATTTCTAGCAGAATTGTGTATTTGATGACTGTCAACTTCTCTTTCTGCCTTCAATCTTTACCCAGATACTCTCTATTTGCTTCCCTCTTTTAGTTTCTGGATCTTTCATGAGTACTTTTTTAAAAAAATATTTTTATTAAAATTTTCCCAGTTGTACAATTTTTTTTAAACATGGGTACTTAATACGTAAAGCTAATTTTTTTACTTAATATAACTATCCTGTTGTTTCCTTTGAATAAAACACATGCTTGAAAGTCTTAATCTGGTCATGAATCTCATTTTGTTCCATCCCAATGATAACTATAAAATTGCTTGTTCACACATACTTTGTGTATGTTTCTGTTTTTAAGGTGTTTGTTAGTCACCAAGAGTTCCATTGTTGACTCTTTTTAAGTTTCAAGTTTGCGAAGCAATTACTATTTTTACATTATAGGTACTCTTTATGTAGAGATCAGCAGACTTCTTTCTCTATTGATTATTAGCATATTAGAGAATATGTCTTCTTGGCTGTGTGATCAAAAAAGATAAATTACTTCCTTCAAACTCCAACTCTTCTCCATGCCAAAAAATAATTATTATGCTTCAGATTTGAGGAAGAAAGCACTTTTCAAAGTCTTTTTATGAGACAAATACACTCCTAATGCCTTAAACCAAGGAATTTTAAGCAAAAAGTATAAACCAAAGTGATTAATGAATATTGATTCAGACATTTTGAATAAAAACCCGACAAAAGACTACAATAATTTAAAAAATTATGATCAAATTGGATTTATATCAGGAATGCAAGGATGAATTTATGTTAAAAATAAAAAAAATCCTAAAACACATGATTATCCCAGTAAATGAAGAAAATGTCTTTGTTTTGACAATATTCATGACACAATATACCAAAAAAAGAAAAAGACTAACAAAAAGTATAGGCATAAAGGGACTTTATATGATTAAAAAAAGTATCCCTATAAACTCAAAAGCTAGCATTACAGAAAAATGCTCCTGTTCCCTTACTATTTATTATAGTTATAGAAATAACAGTAATAGCAATAAGAGAAGACAAAATCAACCATACATGGTTAACTCAGAACATCCCATTGAATCAGCAGAAAAACAGATTGAGACAACAGCAACAGTAAAGTTACAAGCTCCAATAAACAAATAAATAAAAATTTAAAGTTCCTGTGCAATAATAAAAATATAAACCAGTAATCAATAACAGAAAAGTCTCATTTAAAATAACTGCAACATAATTAAAATACAATCTATCAAATTGCACTGAATATCTGTATAAATACAATGATAAAAGTTCTCAATAAAAAAGGAATAGCTTAAGTAGATGGCATAATAATATTCAGTGCTCATGACTAGGCTGTATCAACAATAAACATTACACTACCAAGGTCAATTTACATATTTAGTGCCACCAAATTATAAAAGGTAGATAATTTCTAAAAATTAATTTAGAGCAACAAAAGACATAATATTAAGGAAAATAATTTTAAAAGAAGGTAGAAAAGGAAGAATAGCACTTCCAGATCTCAAAACACAGTATATGGCAGAAATTATCAAAACTATTTGGTATTGGTTAAAAAATACAAAAAGAAAACTAATGGAATAGATTAAATAAGGAAAAATGAGAGATGATGGTCATTCAATAAACTCAGTGTTTAATAAGCCTGAAAATGTGTTTTATAAAGAAAATAACTATTTAATGAGAACTTCTGAGGGAAATGGAATGGCAGAAATGAGGTTTAGCTCAATATTTTACATATTTCAGAAATTCAAAATGGATATGTGAATATTAAAGAACATAGCATGGCAAAACTAGAGGAGAGAAGCATGTCATAGATCTTTAATAGATGTGGTTAGGGGGTGAATTCTTAACAAGGGCAAGAGACAAGTACAAAAGAAAGTAATTTTGATCACATATTGAACAAGTTTCACATGGAAAAATGCAACTAAGATATAAAGTGATCAACTAGAAAAAATTCTTTGTATCTAAAGTCTCTGATTATGATCAAATAAAAAGATAAATATAAAACTAACAGAAATTTATGACTGAGGGGAGAGGAGCTAAAGATTGGGGTTGGGGACCCCCACAGGGAGAAGGCCCATGATGGTAAGAGTTAACAACACCAACTTTAGCTTCAAGAGGCTGATGGATCTGTGCATAAACCTGGAGTTCAAGGCTCCTGGTAAAATCATTACCTACTCAACCACTCCCCTGCCCCCATTCCATGTTATAGTCCATATATAGTTATAGTACTTTTTATTTTAGAAAAAAAATGTTAACAATGGGTAAGAGATTTCAATCAGAGCAATCCATTAAATTAGGGCAATCCTTTGTCCAAAAGTTCTTCAACTCGAGGGTAGCATGTTAGATCAGCAACTATTATAATAAACCTATTAGCTTGGTTCATTTTTCTAATTATAATTTGCAATTTCTGTGTGACAGTTATGCCATTCACATCTTTCCTGCAAGTGATATTTCTAAAGGGGATAAAAAAGCTAATATTTCTTAGAGCCAATTCTAAACATCTGTTGTCAAGAGAAAGATCAAAAAAGAAATGTTTAAAGAACATTTGCATTTTGCACCTAGTATTTAAATGGTCATCTTGTAGCAGAGGATGATGTGAATTGAATCTTGGGGTAGAGAACTACCTGTCCTTAAGGAATTGGCTTGTTAATGAAGATTTCATAGAAAGGGGCCAATATGGCAGAGTGAGGCAAGGACTCTCCTGAGCTCTCCCAAATTCTCTGAAAAACCTTTCAATCACCCTTTGGAAACAATTTTGGCCTGGTGAAGCAGCTTACCAGTCCAGGACCACCTGGAAGGTCAGCAGGAAAGGTCTGTCTCACTGGGGTGGGAAGGGAGCAAGATTCTGTGAAAAAGCCACTGTGGAAAGCACCCAAGGAGGCTGCCACCACCCTGCCCCTGGATCCCTAATTGGAGCCCCCCCTACCCTGGGGCAGGCAAGCAGCAAGGAGCCTTCCCCCATGATCACCAGCAGTGAGATCCTGCCCCTAGCAGGGCAAGGCCCTGTCCCAAGGCAGCTAGCGGGAGGCCTCTCTCCAGGGCAAGGAAGAATAGGGAGGATCAAGGTACAAACTCAGAAGAGGACAATATAAAAACAGTTACATGTGAAGCTTAAAGAAAAATGTGATTTGGGGCAGCTAGGTGATGCAGTGGATAGAACACCAGCCCTGAAGTCAGGAGGACCTGAGTTCAAATCTGACCTCAGATACTTAACACTTCCTAGCTATGCGACCCTGGGCAAGTCACTTCACCCCAACTGCCTCAGCAAAAAAAGCCCCCCCCAAAAAAAATGTGAATTGCTTTCAGGTCCAAAAACTGAAATAAAGCTCACAAAAAGATTTTAAAAAGCAAACAAGAGAAGTAGAAGACATATTGGGAAAAGAAGTGAGAGTAATGCCCCGAGAATCATTAAAAAAGAGTAAATAGCTTTAAAAGAAGCAAGTAAAAATGGAAAAGGAAGTATAAAAATTTACTTAAGAAAATAACTTCTTAAAAGTAGAACTGGCTGTATCTTTTGATTGGGAGATAGCTGAATTGGGGAATGGCTGAATAAACTGTGATATGTGATTATGATATGTTATTGTTCTATGGGAAATAATGAGCAGGATCCTCTCAGAAGAACCTAGAAAATCCTCCATGAACTCAAGGAAAGTAAAATGTGCTGTGCACAAAATGAAAGCAATCTTGTGGGATGATCAGCTGAAAATGACTTTGCTATTCTCGGTAATACTATGACCCAAGACTACTCTGGAGGACTTATAATGCTCTTCATACTCAAAGAAAGAATTGATTGTGTTTGGGCACAGATCGAAGCATACTCATTTTTCTTTTATTTTATTTTTCTTAAAAGTTTTTTTGGGGTGGGGATCTAAGTTTTCTTTTACAGTAAACGTGATTTTTTTTCTTATGGAAATGTTTTGCATAAACTTCACATGTGTTTTCTTAATGGGGGAAGGTGTGAGTGAGGAGAAAGGAAGAGAATCTGGAACTCAAAGTTCTAAACACAAATGTAAAAATTGTTTTACATGTAACTTGGAAGAATAAAAAATATTAAGTATTTAAAAGAAACAACAAAAATGTAGAACTGGTCAAATGGAAAAGAGAGTAACAAAAGCTCACTGAAGAAAATGATTATTTAAAAATTAGAACTGGATCTGAAATAAAAATTCACCATTTTACAAAATTGCTGGGAAAATTGGAAAATAGAATGGCAGAAACTAGGCACTGACAACATCTAACATCCTATACCAAGATTGAAATGGGTTCATGATTTCGACATAGTGATATTATAAGCAAATTAGGAGAATGAGGAATAGTCTACCTCTCAGATCTTTGGAGAAGGAAGGAATTTATGGCCAAAGAAGAACTAGCAAACATTATGAAATGCAAAATGGATAATTTTATTTATATTAAAAAGGTTTTGTATAAACAAAACCAATTCAGCCAAGATTATAAAAGAAGCAGAAAACTGGGGAAAACTTTATATCTAAGGGTTCTGATTAAGGCTTCATTTCTAAAACATAGAAAGAATTGACTCAAATTTATAGGAACAGAAGCCATAATCCAATTGACAAATGCTCAAAAGATACAGACAATTTTCAAATGAATAAATTATAACAATTTCTAATCATATGAAAAAATGCTCTAAATAACTATTAAATAGAGAAAAACAAATTAAGACAACTCTGAGTTATTACCACGCACCTCTCAGACTGACTAAGATGACAGGAAAAGGTAATGATAAATATTGGAGGGGATGTGGGAAAACTAGGACACTAATACTTTGTTGGTGGAGTTGTGAACTGATCCAGCCTTTCTGGGGGGGGGGGACAGTTTGGAACTATGCCCAACAGGCTTTCAAACTGTGCATACCCTTTGATCCAACAGTGTCTCTACTGGGCCTGTATCCCAAAGAGATCATAAAAAAGGGAAAAGGGAACAAAAAAAATTTTGCAAAGGTCAATGTAGAAAAATCACTCATATATTATGTAAATAAAAAGCTTTAATTAGTTAAAAAAAAGTAATGGAGTCAGAATTTAGAATCAGGTCATCTACTCCAAATAAAGTATACTTTCCTTTTGAAAATGAAAAACAAAAAACAAATGCTTCTAAAAACTCAAACAAAAAAAAGAAAGAAATTTATTTAAAAAGGAAAAACACATAGAGATTACTTTAGTAAGACATATTGAGGAAAACATTTTATTATGCATTAAATAAATAAAAGAGTTATAATAATTTTTTAAAAAAGGGAAAAGGACCCACATGTGCAAAAATGTTTGTGGAAGCCCTTTTTGTAGTGGCAAGAAAATGGAAACTAAATGGATGCCCATTAATTGGAGAATGGCTGAATAAACTATGGTATATGAATGTTGTAGAATATTATTGTTCTATAAGAAACAGGATGATTTCAGAGGCCTGAGGAGACTTGCATGAACTGGTGCTAAGTGAAATGAGCAGAATGAGTAGATCATTGTACACAGCAACAACAAGATTATACAATGATCAATTCTGATGGATCTGGCTCTTTTCAACAACAAAGTGATTCAGGCCAGTTTCAATGGACTTGTGATGGAGAAAGCCATCTGCACCCAGAGAGTGGGACTGAATGTGGATCACAACATAGTATTTTCATCCTTTTTTGTTGTTGTTTGCTCCCTTTTTTTAATCTTATTTTTTATCCTTTTTTGTTGTTGTTTGCTTGCTTTTTTCAATCTTATTTTTTTTCCTTTTTTGATCTGTTTTTTCTTGTGCAGCATGATAAATGTGGAAATATGTGTAGAAGAATTGTAGATGTTTAACCTATATTTGATTACTTGCTGTCTAGGAGAAGAGGTGAGGGGAAGGGAAGGAGAAAAATTTGTGGTTTTACAAGAATGTTGAAAACTATCTTTTGCATGTATTTTGAAAATATAAAACTATTATTTAAAAAATTAGAACTGGGCAAGTGTAAGCCATTGATTCCATGAGACATCAAGAAATGATAAAGTAAAATCAAAAGAATAAAAAAATAGGAAAAATGTGAAAACCTCATGGGAAAAACAACTGACAAAGAAAATAGATCCAGGAGAGATAAATAATTTAAGAATTAATCAACTACCTGAAAGCCATGACCAAATCAAAGAGCCAGGATATAATATTTCAAGAAATTATCACGGAAAGTTATTCTAATATCCTACAGTCAAATAGAAATCAAGAACCCATTAATCATCAAATGAGAGAGATCCCAAATGAAAACTCTCAGTCAAATCCCAAAGTTTCCAAGTCAAGGATAAAATACTACAAGCATCCAGAAAGAAACAAGTCAAATACTGTGGAGTCACAATAAGGATTACATAGCATTTAGCAGCTTCTACATTAAAGTACTGGAGTGTTTGAAACATGCTATTCCAGAAGACAATAGAGCTTGGATTACAATCAAGAATTAACTACTCAGCAAAACTGATTATAATCCTTCAGGGAAAGAATGCACATCCAGTGAAATAGAGAACTTTTAAGCATTCCTAATTAAAAGACTGTAGCTGAACAAAAAATATGATCTTCAAATACAAGACTCAAGAGAAGCCTCAAAAGACAAACATGAAGAGAATATACAAAAGATCCAATAAGATTAGACTATGTTTCTAAATGCTAAGATGACACTTGTAACTCTCAATAATTTTATCTTGATTGGGACAAAGGAGAAGTAAATTATAAAGGAATGATATTCCCTCCTCCCAAAAAAGTCCCAAAGAAAAGCAAAATTAAGAGGTAGGAAAAAAAGATTTCATTGGGAGGAGGGGGATGGGAAACATAGAATGGTGCATATTCACATAAAAGAGATGCAAAAAAGCTATTACAGTGGAGGACATGATAGGGTTGTGGGCAATGGTTGAATATTATTTTCATCAGAATGGCTCAAAGAGGGAATAATATGCATACTTAGATGGCTATAGAAGTCTATCTTACTCTATAGGGAAATAAAGAAGGATGGAGATAAGAAAAATAGGGGGATTGATAAAAGGGAAAGTGGATTGACAGATGTGATAATCATAATTAAAATACTTGTGAGGAAGGACAGAATGAAAGTGGTCTGTGTGTATGTGGGAGACAGATACAGAGAGAGGGGGGGAGAGGGAAAGGGAGAGAAGAAAAGGGAAAAGGAGAAAGAGAAGGAGCGGGAGAAGAGAGGGTAAAAGGGAGAGAGGGAGTAGTAGACAAGAAAAGAGGGAGATGGTAAAGGAGAGGGGGAGGTGGGAGAAAGGGGGGGAGAAAAAGAAAGAGAGTGGGGAAAACAAGATGGAACGAATAAAAAGTTAATTATCATAACTGTAGATGTGAATGAGATGAACATATCCATAAAATGAAAGCAGATGGCACAATGGATTAAAAAAAATCAGTATCCTATAATATGCTGTTTGCAAGAAACACATCTGAAGCACAGAGACTCACACAGACTAAAGATAAGAGCATGGAGCAGAATCTATTATGATTCAGCCGAAGTAAAAAATAAAACAAAATAAAAACAATAGGTGTAGGAATCATGACATCAGATAAAGCAAAAATATATCTACTTAAAAGAGATGAGAAAGGAAACTGCATCTTGCCCAAAGATACCACAGACAATGAATACGAACTCAATACTAAATATATCTTTATATATATATATACATATATATATATATTCAAAAATTTTAAGGGAGAAGTTAAATTAGTTACAGAGGAAATTGACAGTAAAACTGTACTAGTGGGGGACCTCAACTTTTCCCTCTCGAAATTAGAAAAACTGGACCAAAAAATCAGCATGAAAGAAGGTAAGGAGATGAATAGAATTTTTAAAAAGTTAGGCATGATAGATCTTTGAAGAGAAATAAATGGGAATAGAAAAGAATACCCTTTTTCTTAGTGGTACCTGGCATCTACACATAAATGGAACTAAAAGCTTCACAACCAAATGCAGAAATATTAAATATATCCTTTTCAGCTCATAATGCAATAAAAATTACATTCAGTAAACAAAAAATTACATTCAAAAAATAAATTCAAATAATACAGTGGAAAGATAAGATTAAAATTAAATCAGAATGAAATAATCTAATAATAAAGAGTAAGTAGTTATAAGTAGTTCAAAGAATCATATGAACAATGAACAATTTCATTAAGGAGAACAGCAACAAGGAGACAATATATCAAAAAATTTATGGGATAAAGCCAAAGCAGTACTTAGGGGAAAATTTATATGTCTAAATGCTTACATTAATAAAAAAGAAAAAAAGCAGATCAGTAAGTTGAGCATAAAACTATGAAAATTAGAAAAAGAAGAAATTAAATATTCCTTATTAAACACCAAATTAGAAGTTCTGGAAATCAAAAGAGAGATGAATATAATTCAAAGTAAAAATAATCTACTGAACTAATAAAACCAGAATTATTGGGTTGTAAAAACACAATAAATTAGAAAATCAACTTGAAGAACTAGCTGAAATAATTAACATTAGTCAATGATATAAAATAAACTTACATAAGTCATCAGGATTTCTATATACTACCAACAAAGAAAGTCTAGCAGCAAGAGATAGAAAGAGAAATGCCACTTAAAATAACATTAAAATATAAAATACTTGGGAGTCTACCTGCCAAGACAAATCCAGGAACAATATGAACACAATTACAAAATGAAGTAAAATCTAAACAATCAGACAAGTATTATTTGCTCACAAGTAGGCTGACTATAAAATAAAAAGGCAAATCTACCTAAATTAAACTACTTATTCAGTGCCATATCAATCAAATCAGCAAAATTATTTTATAGAACTAGAAAAAATAATAACAAATAAAAGTCAACTGAAACAACTAAAGTTCAAATATATCAAGGGAATTTTAAAAATAAATTTTTGTGGCTTAAGCATGCCAAATCTCAAACTGTATTATGAAGTGGTAATCATCAGAAAAACCTGGCGCTAGGACATAGTGGTGGATTAATGGAACAGTTAAGTACATAATACATGGTAGTAAATGACTATGGTAATTTAGTATTTGACAAAAACAAATCTCCAAGTTTTGAGCACTAAAACTCATCATTTGACAAAAATTGCTGTGAAAACTAGAAAACATGTTAATAATAATAATAATAATAAAGATCAATCTCTTATATCCCAAGATAAGCTCAAAGTGGATACATGATTTAGATATAAATGGTCATATAAGCAAAGTAAGAGAACAAGGAATAGTTTACCTTTCAGATCCATGGATAAGGGAAGAATTTAGAACCAAATGAGATAGAAAACATAATGAAATGCAAAATAGATAATTTTGATTATATTAAATGTAAAAGTTTTTATACAAACAAAATCAATGATTAGAAGGAAAGCAGAAAGCTGGTAAATAATTTTTATAACAATTGTCTTTTGATAAGGGCCTCATTTCTAAAATATATACAGAACAGAGTCATATTTAAAAGAATACAAGTCATTACCCAATTGATAAATGATCAAAGGACATGAACAGGCAATTTTGAGATAAAGAAATCAAAGCTATTCATAATCTTACGAAAAAATGCTCTACATCACAGAGAGAAATGCAAATTCAAGCCACATCTGAGCTACCACCTCACACCTATTAGATTCACAAATGTGACAGAAAAGGAAAATGATAAAATGTGGGAAAACTGAGATACTACTACACAGTTAATAGAGTTGTGAACTGATATAACCATTCTGTAGAGCAATCTATAACTATGTCCAAGGAGGCATAAAACTGTACATACCCTTTGTTTCAGCAATATCACTATTGGCTCTGTATCCCAAAGAGATTTTTTTTTAAAGGACAGCTCTTTTGTGGTGGCAAAGAATTGAAGAGTATGAGGCTTCTCATCAATTGAGGAATGAAGGAATTAGCGGTATATGCTTATAATGGAATTATTATTGTGCTACAAGAAATGACAAGCAAGACAATTTCAGAAAAATTTGGAAAAACTTTCATGAACTGATGCAGGGTAAAGTGCATAGAACCAGGAGAATATTAACATTATATAAAATAGTAATATACAACATCTGTGAATGACATAGCTACTCTCAGAAATATAATAACCCTCAATCTCAATCACAAAGACAAGCTCAAAACACTGGAAAAAAAAATGCTATCTGCTTCCAGAAAAAGAACTGATGGCATCTGAATATAGAATGAAGCATACTGTTTTTCACTTTTTAAAAATTTGCATTCTTTCACAGAATGATTAATTTGGAAATGTTTTACATGATTGCATATGTACAATCTATATCAAACTGGTTAAAGTCTCAGGGAAGGGAAAGGAAAGTAGGGAAGAACAGAATTTGGAACTTAAAGGAATTTTTAAAATGAATGTTAAAGATCATTTTTACATGTCTTTGGGGAAAATATTGCTTAAAGGATTCCCTAGAAATTACTTATTTGCTTATAATGACTTTTAACTTCATTACAATACATTAAAGTACATTACTGTACTTTAAAAGAACATTCTAGATGGTTTAGGAAGTATTCCATATTTTACACTGTCCCTTAAACATATGTAACAATTAATCTCATTATTTATTTGAACCCATTGAAATCCGAGAGCTAAAAAGTACTGAATAAAATATAACTTCAGTAACATCAAATATAAACAAGAAATATAAACCAAAACAACTTCTCACCTTGAAAATTGGCCACACTGACAGATAAAAAAGGTGGGAATATTGGAGGGGGTTGTGTAAAGATGGACAAAAGCATACTATTGGTAGATCTATGAACTGTTCAATTATTGTGGAAAGTGATTTAAAATTGTGGAAAGCAAGCTTCTAAAACACCTATGCCCTGGGATTCCCATCCCAGATCTGTTCTCCAAGGAGGTCAATGACAACACCGTCCCTATCTGTAGCAGGGACCCAAGCCGACCCAAGACTGCCAGAGGTCTGCCTTGGATTCCCCATCCTGCTGCAGATGTTCTATGGGAATCTACTACGGGTGCCCTTCTCTGGTCACCTGTTGCTAAGGAAGAAGGAGAGAGGGATGAAAACGCCGCGCCTTCTCAGGGGGGCAGTCTTAGCCTAGGACATCTACCCTGCTCTCCCAGCAGCCCTTGTAGCACAAAGTGGTAGGTGCTGATTTAGCCCCGACAAAGAAGCCAAAGCCACTAGGTGGCGCCATAGCGCACAGATTCGCTGGGCCAGAGTCAGGCCGACTCTTGTTTGTGAGTTCAAACCCAGCCTCAGACACTTCTTTAGCTGTGCGACCCTACGGGGAATTGGGGATGGAAGTCCAGTTTGTCTTGAAGGAAAGGAGATCAAATCCGTGTATGATGAGAAGAGTCATGACCCTTGGGCTCTAGGGTATTGAGAGCAGGGACACAGGTTGGTGACCCTTTTATACCTTGATGAGGGGAGACTAAAGCAGGGACAGTCAGCAGCCAAGCCTCTAGGAAATGGGGTGCTTGGTGGTCTAGAGGATAGAGCTTTGGGCCTAGAGAGGAACTTTGGGGTTAAATCTTGCCTCAGACACTTTCTGTGGATCCCAGGCAAGTCACTTAACCTATGAGTAGTCATTCATCTGAAAAAATGGGGACACGTTGGAGAAGGAAATGAGAAAACGCTCCAGTATTTTTGCTGAGAAAACCAAACGGATCTGTCCCCGGGGTTATGTAGCATCAGACAGACCCGAAGGACAAAAGCCAGGGGATGTGAGGGACTGGTGTTTCTGGAATGCAGCTTCTTTCCTCCAGCCCACAACATGGGGCTACTGCTCACTGAGCTTGACTGGCCTTGCTTTTCCTGCAACTCCCTGATTGTCTGGGAGGACAAAAAGTTCCAGTTCCATAAAACTGGCAGTCTCAGTTTTGGGGAGCGACTTCAGACTGTAGCTATGTATGAGTTTTCCCACCGCACAACCATGTCGATATGGACTGGACTAATCAAGTGGTGATATTTGAGGTGGTCAGGATGGTTGGGGCTTGAGCAAATACTGTGTCCATGCAAAGAGGCACTTGGGGAGGGCAGAGGCAGGTTTGGCTGCTTCCCTACTAGTTAGGCAGAGGGGGATGAGCCCAAGAAGGAGTTTTGGGGTTGGCTCCTAAAACCAGGGCTGATAAAGCAAACAATGGCCAGCATTTGGGGGTGCTATTAAAACTCTACAGGAAAATTAAGCACTAGGACAGTAGGGGCCCTTCAGTTCCAAACCTGAGGTCATCTAGGGGAGGCTATAATCCATAGAAGGACAAAACTTTATCAGTACAGTATCTGTGTGGCCCCTATCAGCAATCTCCAGCCATGTTACTGTGGGTAAGACTCAGAAGATTCCAAATAGTCTAGAATAAACTATTGGCACTTGCTTCCTCATGATCTACGAGAGAATCCTGGAAACCTTTGGCATTCTTTATATTTTTCAGAACCCACACTCCCCACATAGATATCCTGATGGCCCTCATCTACGGAGTTATCTACAAATCTGCAACTTTCAACTGGGGCCTCTATTATGCTGTAGCTTTTGGAAGATACAACGCAAGCTGTCCAGCAGTCTCTTTCTTTGGGCCCTCACAATCCTGCAAGGCTCATGTTTCTGAAAGTTTCTGCCCATAAAGAGCAGGCTGAGGAGAATCTTTGGCAGTTATCAAGAAGAAACTGCTGGCTGGAGCTCCAACTTTTCCAAAGCAGCAATTCACTGTATCACTTGTGAGAAGGAGTTGTTTGACTCTTCCTGGGTCTTAGATGCTATTAAATAGATGATAAAGGATCATATAATCACCCTTTGTTAAGATTGCATATTATAAATTGGGTGATGCAAGATGATCTCTCTAACAAGAGTGAAGGCATCTTTTATTGCTAAGTGACATTAGGAGTCTTGCTTGCTTGGGTTCTTCTGGTGTTTTTGCTTTTTACAATCAGGTGGTAACTAGGCCAGAAACTGAAACATCCAATCTAGACCCTGGAACCCTTCCTCTTCTGCTAGCCCAGTAGACTCCTACCTATTAGGTCCTGGCTCCTGAGGAATGCCATTTTGCCTATTTTAACAGATGGCTCCATTGATTATAGTTGCATATACAACTAAACTTCTACAGCCACTAATCTGGTAAGAGGAGATGCCCTAAGGAGTAGGGTACTGATCAGTTCTTCTAATTGGCAGAGCTCCATGGTTGGCATGTGAGAGCACCTTGAAGGATGGGGCAGAGATCATTCTACTAACTGCTTGGCCATGGGTTTGATCAAGTGGTCTGAATAGCACAGGATTGGACAATCAACGGCTTTCCTCTTTGGAGTCTAAGACCAATGGAGGAATTTTGCTAATTACTGCCACTATATATATGTTTATAAAGAAAGTTAGAGATATGCTAAAAACAAACCAAAGGAAAAAAAATCAGCCTATAGATGTTACAAAAATAGCAGTAATTAGGGTATGAGTCCAGTGTTCATTTGTGCATTGATACTGTTCTGTGCTGGGCAGAGGATTATATAAGCACCAAAGACCCAAATAGTACCCAATCTGTCCTAATTTGGTAAAATGGTACTCTCCTGTCTCAGCGCAAGAGGCTTTACCTTACTGAAAAATAGCTGTATCATGATCTGACTGTTCAGGTCACGTGGCCATCCCCCTCCAGAAACCATGTCTAAAAAATCAATGCTCCCTTGGAAAGAACATACCTCTTATCCAGTGGGGTCTTGGATCTTGTTTCCATAAAGACTTACCTGATAAGGACATGCTGTTTCTGGAGGGAGTTCTGACCGATTGTCTCTCACACCTTCCTCAGCACAGAGCTGTCTTGGCCGGAGGGTCTTGCCTCCTCAGAGGGCTCCATACACCCTGGGAAAGTAGTTCAAGTTTTCCTCAGTTGGTAGACTTCCTTTCTTCTGAGATAGTTCAGGGAACTCCTTCCCAGAAAGGGATGGGTAAATGGACTGCTATTGTTAGGAGGCATCTTATTTTTTAATATCACAGGGGAGCTGAAACTGTAATGCGTTTACCTGGAAGAAAGGGAGTTCCTTATAATTGATTTAGTGATAAATTTGAGCCACTTGATGAGGATAAGAGATTTTATTTAGACACTGTGGAAGCAGGGGAAAAGCTCATCTCCAGAGGTTTCTAAAGGGGAAAAGATTTTACATGATTCTGTTGACATATCTCCAAAGGAGGGGAAGGTTTTGGTAAGGAGGCTAGGGAATACAGATTGTGTTGGTGGTAGAGGGAGTGATTCTGTACCAATTTAGATCCTGAAATAGGTTACATGTGAGAGGCTCTTGACCTTTTACTCACTTTACTATAAAGGACCTTCATGGATTATCAAGAATTTTTGACTGTACTAGAAGTGTCCCCATTCTGGCCCTGGTGCTCCTGGAGCTGTTCTAGCAATTCATTTCAAGAGAAGTAGTCTATGACTATGTTAGAAATGTCATTCTCTGTATTATAACTAGTTTTTTGTGCTGTTATGATTCATTGCCATCAATTTGCATTAGGAAACCTGCCATAATTGAAAAGATTTGTCCTCACCCATAATATAGATTAGGTGACTTGGTTCTTCCAAAGAAAGAATAAAAGTCCTAGGATTTTGGATTTTTGTCCTCTTCTCATTTTTGTTTTATTTTGTTTTTTCTCTTTTCCTTCCTTTATTACTACTCATGACATGAGGACTTTCCTCTATATAATTATTTAAATGATGGAAGATTGAGGCTGGGCAAAGCCAAGATAGCAGAGACTCACCTGAGCTTTCCCAAATCCCCCTTCAAACAACTTTAAATAATGCCTCAGAAAGAATTCTGGAGCAAAAGAACCCACAAAATGACAGGGTGAAACAATTTTCCAGTCTAAGACAACTCAGGAGGTCAACAGGAAAGGTCTGCCAGTACAAGTCATGCCCCAGGAAATCAGAAGCAGACTTTGGAGGTGACTGAATCAGTGGTGGCAATGGCAGCATTCAGAGGTCTCATCCTATAGATGGTAAGTGAGTAGGATAGCTGGTTAGAAGGAAATTACAGGGATCTCTCTGCTGACACTGGGGGTAGAACTCTGTTCTATTGTCCCATATTGAGATCCAGATTGTGAAGTCCTGCGTTACAGTCTCAAATGAGGAGGAGCACTAGCATGCCAAAGTTTGTGGCTATAATGGAGTAGGGACTCTGGTCACAGTTCTAGGGTAGAAAAGGGCACACAGATTAGGAAAGTAGAAAACACATCTATTCTTAAATCATACCATCTTGGAAGGACCAAAAATTTACAGATCCACAGAATTGGCTCTGAAAACAGCTGCACCAAAAAAAAAAATATGAAGTTTGGGACACTGCCTGCTCCACCTTAGGAACAGAGCCCAACTTGAACAAAGAGTTGAACATCAAGACAAAGTCTGAGAAAATGAGCAAACAACAAAAAAAGATACCAATGATAGAAAGTTACTATGGTGACAGGGAAGGTCAAACACAAATTTAGAAGACAACACAAAACTGCTCAAAACTGCTACATTCCCAAGCCTCAAAGTAAAATATGTGAATTGGTCTTAGACCCAAAAAACAATTCCTGGAAGAACTCATAAAAGAATTTTAAAAATCAAATAAGAGAAGTAGAGAAAAAAATAGGGAAAAGACATGATACTCTTGTAAGGAAATCAATTAAAAAGAGTAAATCTTTGTAAAGGAGGTACAAAATATACTTAAGAAAACAACACCTTAAAAACAGAATAGGCTAAATGGTAAAAGACATAACTATCCATTGAAAAGAAGGATGCCTTAAAAAGAAAAATTGGTCAAACAGAAAAAGAGATGCAAAAGCTCAATGAAGAAAATTAATTTCTTAAAAATAAGAATGGGCAAGTGAGAGCTAATGATTCCATGAGACAGCAAGAAACAATAAAATAAAATCAAAAGCATGAAAAAATAGAAGAAAATGTGAATTATCTCACTGGAAAAACAATTTACCTGGAAAATAGATTGAAAAAAGATTAAGAATTATCAGACTAAGTGAAAGTCATGAAAAAAAAATTAGACATAATCTTTCAATAAATTATCAAGGAAAACTTTCCTGATATTTGATAAGTAGAAGATAAAATAGAAATTGAAAGAATCCACTGATCTCTTTCTGAAAGAGTAACAATAAATTACCTCACATAAAAGAGGCACAAAATAGCTTTTATAATAGAGGGGAAGATGGGAGGGAGCATGTGAAATTTACTCTCAGGGCAATGAGGTGCTGTGGTTGACAGAGCACCAAACTTTGAATCAGAAAGACCTGAATTCAAATCTGATCTCAGACACTTAGCACTTAATAGCTGTGTGAACCTGATTAAGTCACTTACTATCAATTGCCTTGACAAAAAAAAAAAGAAAAAAGAAACTTAGTTTTATTAAAATTGGTTCAAAGAAGAAATAACATACATACTTAATTGGATATAGAAATTTATCTTATTCTATAGGAAAGTAGAAGAGGAGATAAAGCATGGGGGAGGAAATTAATAGAAAGGAGAGAGGACTAAGAGAGGCAATAGTCAAAAGCAAAACACTTTTTGAGAATGGTCAGGATGAAAGGAAGCAAAGTAGGACAAACGAGGAAAAGATGGAGGGAAATACACAGTGCTCAACTGTGAAAAAAAATTTCTATAGAAAGTTTTTCTGATAAAAGTCTTATTTTGCAGATATATAAATGAGTGAGTCAAATTTATAAAAATAAGTACCATTCCCCAATTGATAAATGGTCAAAGGATATGGACAGGCAATTTTTAGATGAAGTAAATCAAAGCTATTTATAGTCATATGAAAAAATGCTCTAATTCATTATTGATGAGAGAAATGAAAATTAAAACATCTCTAAGGTGGCACCCCATACCTATGAGGTTGGCTAATACAACAAAAGAGGAAAATGAGAAATATTGTAGGGGATATGGGAAAATTGAGACACTAAATCACTGCTGGTTGAGTTGTGAACTGATTCACTGATTCAACCATCCTATAGAGCAATTTGGAACTTTGTTTAACAAGTTACAAAACTCTGCATATTCTTTGATTCAGCAATACCATTACTAGATTTATATTCCAAAGAAATGAAAAACAAAAAAGGCAAATGACCTGTATGTTCACAAATATTAATATCAGCACTTTTTGGAGTGACAAAAAATTGGAAAATGAAGGACTATCATTTGAGGAATGGCTAAACAAGCTGTTATATGATAGCAATGCAATCTACTGTGCTATAAGAAATGATAAGCAGAATTCTCTCAGAAAGACCTGGAAAGACTTTCATGAACTAATGCAATGATATGAGCAGATCCAGGAGAACATAGTAACAGCAATATTATGTGATGATTAACTCACAAACCATATAAGTCATAGAAGGATGACTTATTGACCAGAAAGATTTTCAGTTGGAGACAAGGAAGTGTGGCACATTCAGAGATGCCAACTGCTACTTTATCTTTATTGCACATTCTTATTCTAAGGCAAGGTAAACCTCCTTTTCTAAACATCTACTGACTTGTGAGTGCCTCATTTTGTTCCAGTATCAAACTAATAAGAGGTTGACTTTAGAGCTGTGCCTTCAACAGAGAAGCCAGAAAATGAGTATGTGAGGAATTTCTTTAAAAAGCTGGACTGCCAAAGATTTCATGAGAAAAAAACCTACAATAAAAGTCCAGAGCAACAGCATACAAATGAATAAAAATTATCTTAAAACCAGAAAGACAGAAAGTAACCCTCAAAAAATATAAAACTCTCATAAATATTATGAGGCAAAGGAAAGAGAGTAAATAGTTGCTGAAATAAAAATCCATGTAGCCTCCCAAGACAGCATAGGATAATAGTAAGAATCTTTAGAATAGTCCAAAAAAGAAATGAAAAGCATAAAAGAAAAATTAGAAGTGAATATAGGTCAGAATTTAAAACTCTCAATGAAGAATTAAAAATTAAAAAAGCAGTTTAGAAAAAATGGAATCCATAATGTAAATCTATAATGTATCAGAAGAAATATGAACAAATTTGGAACACAGAAATGCAAAAATAGGGAAATCTGATAGAAGAGAAACAAAAAACAACATTAAAAATACATATGAACTCCTTTATACAAATCTAAGCAAATAATTTTGAAGATGGGGGCATAAGAACCATGTCTCCTAGAAAAACCCAATAAGTTAAAAAAAGAGAAAAAACAAAAACCTAAATCTCTCAAGTTCACAATGCAGGAAAGGAAGCAAAAAAAAAAAAAAAAAAAAAAGACTCAGAACTGATACAGGAAACTAAGCTCTACTCAATAGAATTCATAGATTGCTTCCTGGGAGGGGAAAAGCCAAGCCAAACAAAACAAAAACCAACCCAAACTTCTGTGCTTCAAACCCTAATTTACATAATGGTTAAATCAAAACAATTTCAATGGCAAGCAACCAATTTTGTAAGCAATCAAGAATGACCTTTAAATATGAAGGTAAGAAATTTTAAATTCCACAAAATTATTTCAGTCAAAAGAAATTAAGAGGAACTGAATAACATTTTAAAAGCAATGAAACTCAAGCAGCAACTAAGAATGGAATACTTGAAAACCTGAACCTAATTATCAATTAAAAAATGATTTATTCATTCAACAAAAAAGTGACATGATGCATTCTTTTTTTTTTTTAATTTGCAAAACATATGTATGGGGGGCAGCTAGATGGCGCAGTGGATAGAGCACCAGCCCTGAAGTCAGGAAACCCGAGTTCAAATCTGATCTCATACACTTAACACTTCCTAGCTGTGTGACCTTGGGCAAGTCACTTAACCCAGATTGCCTCAGCAAAAAAACAAACAAAAAAACCCAACCAAACAAACAAAAAATATATGTATGGGTAATTCTTCAACATTAACTCTTACATAGCTTTCTGTTACAAAATTTCCCCCCCTACTCCCCACCCCTCCCCTTGATGGCAGGATATCCACATGTTAATTATGTTAAAATACTTGACAAATTGAATATATGTATACATATTTCCACACTTATCTTGTGCAAGAAAAATCGTATCTACAAGAAAAAAAATCATATCTACAAGAAAAAAATCAGAGAAAGGAAACACAATGCAAGCAAACATCGTTAGAGAGCATAAAAATGTTATGTTGTGGTCCACATTTCACATCCCTCTCTCTGGGTGTATATGGCTCTCTTCACTGAACAATTGGAACTATTTTGAAACATTTCATTGTTGAAGAGAGCCATGTCCATCAGAATTGATCATCATATAGTACTGTTGTTGCTGTGTATAATGATCTCCTGGTTCTGCTCATTTCACTCAGCATCAGTTCATGCAAGTCTCTCCAGGCCTCTCTGAAATTATCCTGCTAGTAGTTTCTTATAAAACAATAATATTCCACGATATTCATATACCATAATTTATTCAGCCACTCTCCAATTGGTGGGCATCCTTTCAGTTTCCAGTTTCTAGCCACTACAAAAAAGGGCTGCCACAAACATTCTTGCACATGGGGGGCCTTTCCTTCCTTTATGATTTCTTTGGGATATAAGCCCAATAGAAATGCTGCTGGGTCAAAGGATATGCACAGTTTGATAGCTTTCTGAGCATAGTTCCAAATTGCTCTCCAGAATGGCTGGATCTGTTCACAGCTCCACCAACAATGTATCAGTATCCCAACCTTCCCACATCCCCTCCAACATTCGTCATTATCTTTTCCTGTCATTTTAGCCAATCTGACAGGTATGTAGTGGTACCTCAGAGTTGTCTTAATTTGCATTTCTCTGATCAATAGTGATTTGGAGCACCTTTTCACATGACTAGAAATAGTTTTAATTTCAGACATGATGCATTCTTGCAAAAAAGAAAAAGGGGAAAAAAAAAAAACCTAAGCCAATGTAAACAAGTTATTTAACTTGCAAACATCCCAAACAGCAAACCACAAGGAAGTTCACAAGTACAATTATCAGAGAAAAAATAAATAATGGAATAATTATATATTTACTGTGAAAGAGAGGAGCCACACACAGAGATGGAGAGAAAGAGAAACAGAGACACAGAAAGACACACACACACACAAACAGTAGTTTTCTATCCTCCCTTTAATTCCTCCTTGTAGCAGGAATTAAAGTATTTTAAATCAGATTTGAGACTCTAGGCAAATGCAGTTACTAACATTGTACTAGATGCCAAATGCCCACATTCCAATTTTTAAATCTTGGTCTAGAAAACCAAATCCAATGTTTAGATACCATCATTTTAACCAAGCTTTACCATTTTGTTATCTTCATATGAATTGTTCTTTTGGTTCCGTTTACTTCATTCTGCATTAGTTCATATAAATCTCTTCAGGTTTTTCTGAAATCATCTTTATTATTTCATAGAGAAAAATAATATTCATGACTTTTATATGCATAACTCGTTCAGCCATTTATGATGAGTACCTATTCAAATTTCCATGCTTTGTTACCTCAAAAAGAATTATATTTTTTATATATCCCTGGGATTTGTTTTGCTTAAACCTGATTCCTCTTCCTTTGATTTACCTTTTCTATGATTCCTCTTCCTCTTTTCTTCCTGTCCCTGATGAAAAATATTTTTGCATATCTAACTGAGTGTGTGTATATATGTATTCTTCCCTCCTTTGACCAGTTCATATGAGAATGAAGTTTGAGTGTCAGATATTCCCTCCAAACTCTTCCTCTTTGTTTGATTTTAGATGTCTACTTCTAGATCTTGATCATATAATTTTTTCTAACCTTTTCCCCTTCCCTAAGTACATTCTTTAAATAATTATATGAATACATATACATAAATATAATTTTCATCCTTCTTTTAATATCAACAAGACCTAACAGAACCACTCTCATGCCTTCTATCTAATTATACTCTACAACTACTAATGATAATGAAAATGGTGGGGATAAATGCATCATCTGCCCATATTAGAATATAAGAAGTTTATACTTGTTTAGTCCTTTATCATTGTTCATTTATGTTTACTTTTTTTTTTTGCTTCTTTTGATTCATGTGCTTGAACTTCAAAATTTCTATACAGCTCTACCTAGTATTTCCATCTGAAGTGCTCGGAAATCCTTTATTTCATTAAAAGTCCACTTACCACTATAAGATTATAATCAATTCTGGTCAGTTTCAGAAAGTGACTGGTGGATTCTATTTCCACTTGACCATTTGGTACTTAGAAATCTGGACAGTTTTCTATTTAAAATTTCTTGAAATAGGATTTCTAGACTCTTGTTTTGGCCATGACAAGTAATCTTATAATTCTTTTTTTTTCCTAAGGCAATTGGGGCTAAGTGACTTGCCCAGGGTCACACAACTAGGAAGTGTTAAGTGTCTGAGACCAGATTTGAACTAGGTCCTCCTGACTTCAGGGCTGGTGCTCTATCCACTGTGCCACCTAGCTGTCTCCTGATCTTATAATTCTTAAATTATTTCCTTGACCTATTTTCCAGGCCAACTATATTTGCAATAACCTTTTTATTCTATTGTTTGTTTTTTTTTACTTTAAAGTTTCTTGTAGGGTTCCGGTATCATTGGCTTCCATTTGGCCCTAATTTTTACTGAGTTTATTACTCGGACAAGGTTTTGTATTTCTTGGATCAGGCTGGAGTCATGAGGAACTATGTACAAGCCCACACTCTGATGATTACTAGCTGTGACTGTGGACAAGTCACTTAAATTTTTTTCTGCCTCAGTTTCTTGAAGTGTAAAATGGGTATGACAATCACACTTCCCAGTGTTTTTGAGAAGCTCAAACTAGATAATATTTATATACTGATTTTCACAGTGACTGACACATACTGTGAGTGATTAATAAATGTTTTCTTTCCCTTTTAGCCTCTTTATTCCCTTCCTAGTTTTTCTAAAGCTCTCATTTCTTTTCCAATTTTTTTTTCCTCCAGCCTTCTCATTTCTTTGACAATTTTTAAAAAAATTCTAAAACAAATAACTCTAGCTTCATCTTTTTCAGGAATTCCAGTTGAATTTATGTCTAAGCTTTTTTTTCTTTCAGGCTACTTTAAAATTTTTCTTCTGGGTTTGTTTCTTGAGTGTTCTTGTCATTATAATAGCTTCTTATGGTGGGATTTTTTTTTTCATTATTTACTCTAAGCTTGACATTAGAACTGACCTCTGGGTACTTTTGTAGTAAGGAGCTGGCAAGTTCTCTTGCTACTTTTTTTGGGAGTACTGAGTGTTATGCCACTCAAATATCTCAGGGACAGCTCAGGCTCAGGATGTAAAAACTCAGCAGACTGAAAGAGAGGTGATCCAGAGCAATGTCTAATTGCCAATTCTTTAATGGCATTCTGCAAATTTCTAACATCAGTGTGAACCTAGACAACACTAGATTGTTACTGAACTTAACCATGATTAGCTAACTGGGAGGTTTTGCTGATTTAGAGCAAAAGAAATTTAGGATCCAGTTTGGCCTGGGATTCCTGCCCTGGTTGTTGTTCTGCAGGCTTCAGGATGCTCTTGTCCTATGGCCTGAGCCACATTGCTGCTATTTAGTTTTCAAATTGATTCTCTCTTGCTCTATATCTTAGAACTTGAGATTGCTAGGGTGACAGGATAGTGCAGGTGCCAGGGTCAGCCTGCTCTGAATCTGTAATCTCAAACTGAGTAGTGGGATACAAAGCTGCCAGCTGGCACTTCTGTGTCCATCATGGTACCCTGGCATAGGCCTGGAATTTCTTCTCCTGATATATAGTGATTCCCTTGGCACTAAAGTGATCAGTCAGTGCCCTGCCCTTTGCCCTGTTCCTGTGCACACAGACTTCACTGACTCCTATATCAACTCAGGCTGGAAAAAAGTGACTTTTTCTTGAATTTCTCAGGATATTCTAGATGTTTTTGGAGGAATAACAACAAGGTGTGTGTATGGGAAATTCGTTGCTATACTGTTTCCTGCTAGTTCACCATCTTGGTTCCCGCCTCAATACCTTCTAAGGAAAAGCTAGCCTTATTTGTATGTAGTATGACATGTGGAAACCAATAACCCATTTTCCTTCTTTTCCATCAGTGGAATTAGTTTATCATTCTTCAAAGCTTCAAAATGTATTTCAAATATATTTCCAAAATCCAAATGTTCAGTGGTTCTTTCATTTTTCCTGTGTGTCATTCTATCTTACACCTTTTTGGCACAGTTTAGAAATCATATTTGCCTTTCCAGACTCTTGTTATTGGTTTTCATATGTTATTGGTTTTCACCTTCCCACCCTCCAAGTTTTTAAGGTATATTTTGTTGCTCATGATAACTTGGAGACTATAGAGACCAATTCCTTGACCCTCTTTACTTTCTCTTTTAGGAAACAGACAAGCCCAAACTTTGTGAATAGTTAGAAGTCACTTTTTTGTATTTTATTGGAGCTAGCAGTCCAAAACACAGCAAAAATTTTCCCTGACCTTCATATTAAATGGAAATGAGATCCTCAGTTTCTGGAGATTACAAGTCCAAATTTTTCATTCTCCTTTTTACATTTTTAGCATTCTATTAACACCCTGACTATTTTTATAATAACTTGACATACAGCAACACTGGCAATGTTATTTCCTTTGCTTAAATATAATCAGATCTACATGTTTTTGTGAGGCTGCTGATGCCACCTTGTAATTCTCTATAGCACTTGATAGTAATAACCAACTTCCTTTTCCCTCCCTTTTAGTACTTCCCCTTGAATATTTCTCTTCTTTCAGATTAAGTATTATTCTCAAGTATTTTTTCCTTCTCCCTCCTCCCTGCCCAAAGATCTCCCAGATTATTTCTCTACAAATTCAATTTTTGACTTTCTTCCCAATTCCAAAACTTTCTAAATCAATCTCATGATTCCCCAGGCTCTTCTTTTTTTTCCACAATCTCTTCCTTTGGAATATAGAGGTAGAATTCCAAATTTGCATTGATTTTTTTGAGACAGGACTGAATTTTTTCAGTGTAGAGAATTCCTAGTGTGAAAACTTCATTGTGACAAACTGGAAAGTCGTGTGTATATCTTGTAGTCTTAGTAAGTAACTTGTATTTAGTTATCTGGAGAATTGAGAAGTTGTGACTTGTGTACGAACACACATGTAGTATACTGTCAAACATAAAGCTGGAACCTAAGTCTTCCTGATGGCAAAATTACCTTTCTGTCCACTATATAAGCTTCCTATCCTGGGTTCCAATTTTAACATTTATTCCAATAAGCCAATTGTCTACATTGGCAATTTATCATCTCCTCTGCTTAAATTTAATCAATTACATCTTTTGATTTGATGCTAATCACATCCAGCCACCTCAACTCTTTTCACAAAAAAATTCATCCATGATTCTATATAAAACTGTCATATGGGCTATAGGTCTTTGGTTTCTCTGGGTACTTCTAAACTTTTTATTTATTTTCTTGAGTGTAGAATTGTTCATTTAATATTTCTTTCTCCAGGACATAATGCAATATCTTAAACACAGAATCAATGCTTAATAAATGTCTATTGAATGTTGAAAGACATAAGAACTTTATCAAACCATAATTCCAGCATATCAGTGATGAAGAATGCTAACCACCCTTCTGGTCAATTTTTGTATAGGTGCCATGTACTGCCAAGAAAAAGGTGTCTTCTTTTCTGTTCCCATACAATTTTCTCCAGAAGGTCTATCACATTTAGGTTTTCTAGGATCCCATTAACCTCTCGTTTCTTTCTTGTTTATTTTGTGGTTAGATTGTCTGATTCTGAGAGGGGCAGACTGAGGTCCCCACTTGTTTTGCTATTGATTTCTTCCTGTAATTGGCTTAAAATATTCTTTAGGAATTTGCCTGCTCTACCACTAAATGTGCATACACATTTAGTATCATTACTTCATTATTTACTGTACTGTTTATTAAGATGTACTTTTCCTCCTTATCTCTTTTAATAAGATCTATTTTTACTTTGGCTTTATCTGAGAACAGAATTGCTAACCCTGCTTTTAATTTTTTTTTTTAACTTCAGCTGAAGCATAAATTCTGTTCCAGCCTTTTATCTTTCCTATGTATGTACCTCTCTGGGTCAAATGTATCCATTCTGCTATTTGCTTCCATTTTATGGAAGAGTTCATCCCATTCACATTCACAGTTATAATTACCAGCTCTGTATTTCCCTCCATCCTATTTTCTCCACAGTATATACTTTTGTTCTCTTTCCATCCTGTCCTTAAGTTTTTTTTATCCACCCCACCCACTAACTTATCTCCTGTCACTCCTCCCACTTCTCTTAGTAGTGTTTTTTAAAAAACTCATTCCACCCACTACCTTATCTTCTATGAGCCCTTCCCCCTTTGCTTACCTTTTTCTTAGTGTTTCTGCCCTCCCTTCTATCCTGTCCCCTCCCTTTTCTTTTCCTCTTTCTCCTCCTACTTCTTTATAGGATTAAATAAATTTATATACCCAACTGAATGATTAAGTTATTCTCTCTTAGAGCCAAAACCTATGAGATCAACTTTCAGACAATGCTCATCCCCTTCCCTTCTTTCCCTGGATTTTAATAGGTCTTTTAAGCCTCTTAGTGTGAATCATTCCACTTTTTCCATTACAGACCTTTTCCCACCCCTTAATGATTTTTTTTTTGATGTCATCACAGAGTCCATTCACAATAACCCCCTCAGTCCATGTGATGTCCCCTTTTGTCTTCTCCAATGTCAGATACAGTTCTCAAGAATTACATATATTGTTTTCCCATCTAGCGATGGAAACAGTTTAATCTTTAAGTATATATTTTCCACTTTAAACTTGCTATGGTTCAAGTCCTGTGTTTGTAGACTAAATTTTCTGTTTAGTTCTGGTTTTTGCAATAGAAGTGATTGAAATTTCTTACTTTATTGAAGTTCCATGGCCTCCCCTGAAAGATGAGCCTGAGTTCTTAGTTGTAACCCCAGGTCCTTTGCCTTCCAGAATATGGTGTTCCAGACTTTCTGATCCTTTTATAATAGAAGCTGCCAGATTCTAGGTAATCCTGACTGAGGCTCCTTGATATTTTAATTGTTTTTGTCTGGCAGTTTGCATTATTTTTTTCCTTGAGATTATAGTTTTGGAGTTTGGCAACAGTGTTCTTGGGTTTTCCTTGTGGGATCTCTTTTCAGAGGTAATGGATGGATTCTTCCAATGAATAATTTCCCCTCTTTTTCTAAAATATTGGGGCAGTTTTCCTTAATGACCTCTTGTAGAATGCTATCCAGGCTCTTATTTTTTAGTCATGGCCTTCAGGTAGGCCAATAATGTTTAAATTGTCTCTTCTGGATCCATTTTCTAGGTCGACTGTTTTATCAATGAAGTATTTCACATTTTCTTCCATTTTTTTCATTCTTTTTAGGTTTTTGGCTGATTATTGCTGTCTCACAAAGTTATTAGTTTCCATTTGCCCTGTTCTAGTTTTTAATGTGTGCTTTTCTTCAGTTAGCTTTTGTATCTCTTTTTCCATTTGGTTTATTCTACTATTTAAGGAGTTGTTCTCTTCAGACAATTTTCCCCCTCCTTTTCCAAACTGTTGACTCTTTCATGCATACTTCTCATTTCTTTTCTCATTTTTTCTTCTACCTCTCTTATTTGTCTTTTATGAGCATTTGCAAGAAGCCTCTTTGGGCTTGAGACCAATTTATCTCACTCTGAGATTTCTTCTGTGGACATTCTGTCCTCATATGAGTTTGTTTTGTCACCCTAGTAGTTTTCTATGGTCAAGGTTCTATTCTGTGTCTTGCTCATTTTCTTTCCTTTTCTTTTGGTATTTCATTTTTTTAAACGTTTAAGTTAAGAGCTCTGCTCCTGGGGTAAAGATGGTGATGTCCCAAATTTTCTGTGTAGCCCTGAGCCTTGACTTTGAGCACAGGGGTCCCTTATGTTTGTAGGGGTAGCCTGGCTACTCTGTTCAGGAAACAGCCTAGTTTCCTAGAGTTTGTCTTCTGGAGCTGGGACTGGAGGCTGCCCCATTGATTTACTCCACTACTGAGCCAGGACTGAGGATCTTAGTTGCTGATTTGCTGTGATTAAGACATTCTCACAGGCTTCTCCAGAGTCTAACTGACCTGGGCAGGTCACTCTTTTCACCCCAATGAGACACCTTTCTTGAAGTTTTTTCAGTCTGTCTTGAGCTGGAGAGTGAGTTCATTCCATCAGACTCTGTTCAGAGGCTCGATTTCATGTGGTTTTCGAGGGAAACTAGGAGAGTTCGAGTAGCTTCCTGATTTTACTCCATCATCTTAGTTGCATTCCCAGAAGTCTCTTTTATTTTTAACATTTTTTTGCCTTCTCTTATTTTCCCCAAAGTTACTGAATATTAAAGTGTACATCAATTGAACTTGGATCTTATTATGTATGGAGTTTCCTTACCTCTTCCTCCTTGATAACAGATATAAATGACAATTCTTTTCACTGTAGTCATTTTGTAAAACTCATCATGAATACTGCCTACGTTTCATAAGACAGAAGTTTCTTGTTACCTTTGAATGCTTGCCCATTAAAACCAACTCATTCACTTGCCTCTGAGGAAAAATCTGTTCCCAGTCCTTCCATTAATATATACTTTTCTTGGGGCAGCTAGGTGGTGCAGTGGATAGAGCACCAACCCTGAAGTCAGGAGGACCTGAGTACAAATTAGGCCTTAGACACTTAATACATGTTAGCTGTGTGACCCCGGACAAGTCACTTAACTTTAATTGCCTCAGCAAAAAACAAAACAAAACAAAACAAAACAAAACAAAACAAAACAAAACAAACAAACAAAAAAAACAACCCAAAGAACAATTGGCCAAATGCAAAATAAAATAAAATAAAATTTAAAAAAATCATCCCCTGAAGAAAATACCACCTTGAAAAGTAGAATCAATCAAATTGAAGAAGAGATACAAAAGCCAACTGAAGAAAATCACACATTAAAAAGTAGAATCAGGCAAATGGAAACTAATGATTTTCTATGAGACATCAAGAATCAGTCAAGCAAACTAAAAAGAAGGAAAAAATGGAAGAAAATGTAAAATACCTCACTGGAAAAATAGCTAACAAAACAGATTCAGGAAGGACCATTTAAAAATTATTGGTCTACCTGAAAGCCATGACCAAAAAAGGAACCTGGATAGCATCCATTTAGAGATCATCAAAGAAAACTACTCTGATATAGCAAAACCAGAGGGGGAAATAGTCATTTAAAGAATCTATCAATCACCTACAGAAAGAGATCCCACAAGAAAACCAAGATGTATGTATTTATTTCAAATGTGTTTCTTGTAAGCAACATATTGTTCTTTAATCCATTCTATTTGATTCTGTTTTATGGAAGAATTCATCCCATTCACATTCACAATTATATACCAAATTAGAAATTCTGAAAATCAAAGGAGAAATCAACAAAATTGAAACTAAGAAAACTATTGAACTAATTAGTAAAACTAAGAGTTGATTTTATGAAAAAACTAACAAAATAGATAAATCTTTGGTTAATTTGATTAGAAAAAGGAAAGAAAAAAACAAATTAACAGCATCAAAAATGAAAAAGGTGAATTTTTCCCACAAGGAGGAAGAAATTAAAGCAATAATAAGGAGCCATTTTGCCACAATAAATGTGACAATCTAATTGTAATGGATGAATACTTACAAAAATATAAATTATGCAGATTAACAGAAGAGGAAATAAATTACTTAAATAGTCCTATTTTATTTTATTTTTTGTTTTCTTTTTTTATTAATACTTTTTATGTGCAAAACATATGTATGGGTAATTCTTCAACATTAACCCTTACAAAGCTTTCTGTTACAAATTTTTCCCCCCTACTCCCCAGCCCTCCCCTAGATGGCAAGATATCCACTACATGATAATTATGTTAGAATACTTAAGAAATCGAATATATATATAGTTATTGCCACACATCATTTTTTGTGCAGGAGAAATCGTATCTATAAGAAAGAATAATCCAATAAAGGAAATACAATGCAAGCAAACCTCAATAGAGAACATGAAAATGTTATGTTGTGGTCCACATTTCACATCCCTCTCTCTGGGTGTATATGGCTCTCTTCACCAAACAATTGGAACTGGTTTGGAGCATTTCATTGTTGAAGAGAGCCATGTCCATTAGAACTGATCATCATATAGTATTAATAGTCCTATTTTAGAAAAAGAAATCGAACAATCTATTAATCAACTCCCTAAGAAAAAAATCCCTAGGGCCAGATGGATTTACAATTCTACCAAACATTTAAAGAACAGTTAATTCCAATACTACGTAAACTATTTGGAAAAAATAAGTAAAGAAGGAGTTCTGCCAAATTCCTTCTATGACACAAAAATATGGTACTGTTAACCTAAACCAGGAAGAGCCAAAACAGAAAGAAAATTACATAACAATCATCTCCCGAATGAATACTGATGCAAAATTTTTAAATAAAATATAAACAAAGAGATTATAACAACTTGTCAGCAGGATAATACACTAGGCCCAAGTGAGATTTATAGTAGGAATGCAGGGCTGGTTCAATATTAGGAAAACTATTAGCATAATTGACCATATCAATAATAAAACTAACAGAAATTATGTGATAATCTCAATATATGCAAAAAAGCTTTTGACAAAATATAGCACCCATTAAAAACACTGGAAAGCATAGCAATAAATGGAGATTTCCTTAAAGTGATAAGCAGCATCTATCTAAAACCATCAGCAAGCATTATTGTTAATGGAGAAAAGCTAGAAGCATTTCCAATAAGATCAGGGGTGAAAAAAAGATGTCCATTACCGCCACTATTATTCAATATTATACTAGATATGTTGGTTTTAGCAATAAGAAAAGAAAAAGAAATTAAAGGAATTAGAACAGGTTTTGCAGATGATATGATGGTTTATATAGAGAATCCTAGAGAATCATCCATAAGCCTACTTGAAAAAATTAATAGCTTTAACAAAGTTGCAGGATATAAAATAAGCCCATAGAAATCTTCAGCATTTTTATGTTACTAACAAAGCCCAACAGTAAGAGATAGAAAGAGAAATACCATTTAAAATAACTATAAACAAAATAAAATATTTGGGTGTCTATCTGCCAAGACAAAACCAGGAACTATGTGAACACAAATACAAAGCACTTTTATATGAGTAAAGTCAGACCTAAACAACTGGAAAAATATCAGTTGTTCATGGGTAGACTGAGCTAATATAATAAAAATGATAATTCTACCTAAATTGGTCTGCTTGTTCAGTGCTATATCAAACTGCCAAAAAGTTATTTTGTAGAGCTAGAAAAAATAATAACAAAATTCATCTGGAAGAACAAAACCTCAAGAATATCAGGAGAAGTGATGAAAAAAAAAATACAAAGGACAGTGGTCTCTCAGTATCAGATCTAAAGCTCTATTATAAAGTAGCAGTCATCAAAAATATGATATTGGCTAAAATATAGAGTGGTGGATCAATGGAATAAGTTAGATACAAATGACACAACACTCAATGAATATAGTAATCTAGTATTTGATAAATCCTCAAACTGTAGCTTCTGGGATAAGAACTCACTATTTCATAAAAATGGCTGAGAGAACTGGAAAATAATATATCAGAAACTTGATATAGGCCTACATTTCACATCCCAAACCAAAATAAGGTCAAAATTGGAATACAGTTTAGGCATAAAGGGTGACACTCACTATAAGCACTTTAGGAGATCAAGGAATAGTTTACCTATCAGATTTTTGGAGAAGGGAAGAATTTATGGTCAAAAAAGAATTAGAGAATGTTATGAAATGTAAAATGGACAACTTTGAGCACAATAAATTAAAAAAATTTTTGCACAGACAAAACCAACACAGCCAAGATGGGCAAAAAATTTTTCATCCAGTGTTTCTGATAAAGGTGTCATTTCTAAAATATATAAAGAACTGTATCAAATTTATAAGAATGGGGCAGCTAGGTGGCGCAGTGGTTAGAGCACCAGCCCTGAAGTCAGGAGGACCTGAGTTCAAATCTGGTCTCAGACACTTCCTAGCTGTGTGACCCTGGGCAAGTCACTTAACCCTAATTGCCTCAGCAAAAAAGCAAAAAAAAAAATATATATATATATATATGTATATATATATAAGAATAAGAGTCATTCCCCAATTGGTAAATGGCCAGAGGACATGAACAGACATTTTTTCAGATGAAGAAATTAAAGTCATATATAGTTACATGAAAAAATGCCTAAATCATTATTGATGAGAGAAATCCAAACTAAAATACCGCACACCTCTCAGATCTACTGGATCTGTATCCCAAAGAAATCATAAAGGAGGGAAAAGGACCCACATGTGCAAAAGTGTTTGCAGTAGCTCTTTTTGTAATGGCAAAAAAAATTGGAAAATGAGTAGATGCCCATCAACTGGATAATAGCTGAATAAGCTATGGTATATGAAAGTAATGGAATATTATTGTTCTAAGAAAATTGATAAACAAGCTGATTTTATTTTAATTTTTTTTTGCTTTTTGCTAAGGCAATTGGGGTTAAGTGACTTGCCCAGGGTCACACAGCTAGGAAGTGTCTGAGATCAGATTTGAACTCAGGTCCTCCTGACTTCAGGGCTGGTGCTCTATCCACTGTGCCACCTAGCTGCCCCAACAAGCTGATTTTAAAAAGACCTGGAAAGATTTACACAAAACTGATGCTGACCAAAACAGATACAACAAGGAATACAAGATTGTGAGATGATCAACTATGACAGACTTGGTTCTTCTCAGCAGTTCAGTGATCCAAGGCAATTACAATAAACTTTGGATGAAAAATGCCATCTGCATCCAAAAAGAGAACTATGGAGAATGAATGTAAATCAACATAAGCAATGTTCATTCTTTTTTTCTTTTTCTTCTGTTTCCCTTTTCTCTTCTGTTTTTTCCCTCTTGTTCTGATTTTTCTCTCCCAACATAATTCAAAGGAAATATGTAAAAAATATGCACATGCATAATCAAAAAATAAATTGAAAAGATACATTAAATTCAATAGTGAAATAGCTGGCCACAGAGCAAATAAAGGTGGTTTAAGACTCTAGAATTGAGAAATGTTCCAAGGAAAACTAACCAGAAGGGTGACTGTAAAAGGGAGATTAAAAAGTTTTGATTGGGGCAGCTAGGTGGCGCAGTGGATAGAGCACCAGCCCTGAAGTCAGGAGGACCTGAGTTCAAATTTGATCTCAGACACTTAACATTCCCTAGCTGTGTGACCCTGGGCAAGTCACTTAACCCCAATTGCCTCAGCAAAAAAAAAGCAAAAAAAAAAAAAAGTTTTGATCAAATTCATTTTTTTTCACTATCTTCTTTGTAAAATAGGACATGGGGAATAAAAGTTGGAAAACTTTTTTAAGTTGAAAAATTTTTATTTGTCTTTTTTTGAGAAAATAAATTTCTACCTCATGAAAAGCTACCTTCTCTTCTTTCCATTTGTTTCCCCCACGTTCCTGCACCAAGAAAGAGAAAGACACAAAATTCTCATTACAAACATACAACTGAGCAGAACAGATTCCCTCACTGGACACATTTTTTAAAAAAAGATTTTTAAGTATTAATTCTAAGGCAATTACCTCAGGAAAGGGGAAAAAGGGGAATATGCATTTACATAGCACCCACTAGGTGCCAGGCACTATGCTAGGTATTTTACAAATATTCTTTTAACTAATTTCCACAACAATCCTGCAAGGTAGGTGCTGCTATCATTTCCAATTTCCAATTGGAGAAACTGAAGAAAACAGAATTTTTTTAGGTGACTTGCCCAAGATCACACAGCTAGTGTCTGAGGCTGGATGTGAAGCCAGGTTTTCCTGAAGCTCTCGTATTTATGTGTACTATGACATCACCTAGCTATCTCTGTCAGGAAATAGGTAGTATGTTTCATCATGAGCCCTCTGAAATCATGGTTGGTCTTTGCAGTAATATGAGTTCTAAAGTCTTTTAAAGTTTGTCATTTATGGGGCAGCTAGGTGGCCCAGTGGTTAAAGCACCAGCCCTGAAGTCAGGAGGACCTGAGTTCAAATCTGGTCTCAGACACTTCCTAGCTGTGTGACCCTGGGCAAGTCACTTAACCCCAATTGCCTCAGCAAAAAGCAAAAAAAAAAAAAAGTTTGTCATTTAAATAATGCTATTTGCATAAAATATTCATTCTTAAGACTCTGGTCATTACATAATTTATCAATTCAGTATCAACACAAGTCTTCCCAGATTTTTCAGAATCCATTTTATCATTTCTTAGAGCACAATACTATTGCATTATATTTATATACCATAATTTATTCAGCCATTCCTCAATGATAGGCACACTAAAACTTTGACATCACAAAAAAACTACTATATAAAACAAGCTTATAAGAATATAAAAGAAGGAAATAAATGACAATCATAATTATGAATGTGAATGGAATGAGCTCACATGTTAGAGGGAAGAAGATAATAGGTCAAACTGAAAAGCAGAAGTCAACCTTGTATGAGCAGCTCAATCCAATCTGGTCTGTTCTCAGGTAGTGGCGATGGCTGTGGGAGAATCTCATTCCATCCTTCTTCAGGATCACAACTTGGGCCCCCGCAGCAGTCACAAACCATGATATCAGCCTGAGGATCTAAAGCCAGGAAGAAGGGACAGAGTTGCTGGAAGTCCATGACGCTCTGACAACAGAGAAGTAGTACCAATTGGAAAAAGAGATCAAACATAAAGGCAGCAGAATGGTCAGAAGAAACTGTTCACAATAAGCTGATATCAGCAATTGCCCCCATCTCAGCTGGTTACACAGTGAAAATCAATGGCTATGGATGGATTGATATAATACATTTGTGAAATCTTACATAACTGTAACTAGTATTCACTAAATCCCCACCCACCTGTGGGTGTAATTCACTGACAGGTCATTTGAGCTTCTGGTAAAGAATCTAAACAGGGAAAAACTACTCTATAACCACCATCAAGCCAATTTCTGTGGAAGGTTAAGAAAGTACAAGAGTGATACAGTTCTTGAATTATGCCAAATTATGCAAAAAGAAGGAATTGCAATTATCTGATCCAGGTGAAGAAAGAATACAGAGTAGAGGAAAAATCTCTTTTGACAATGACACATAGATATAAGTGAAGGGCTGATCAAAGTACTGCAGAAGACTTATGAAGATGGAGATGATGAAATGAAGAGAAATATCAGTAAAACCTAGGTGTAGTCAAGACAGAAACAAGCCAAAGGAGAGACCAAATTTTGAGGCAAAAAATGCTTTCAATCACCAATGTAAATATATTGTTTCCAATAAGGGACTATTGTTTAATTGTGCAGTTGCATTTGATAAGTATGTTGTTTATGTACTTTCTTTCAAGCACAGACTGTGAACTCTTTCCATTTCATGCTGGAGAATTTATCTAAAATAAAATATTTCTATTTTAAAAGACTTTCAAGGAGGATTGCCTTAAGATCCTGGTTTTTGTGTGCATAAAAGAGTTAGTGTTTCTTTTTTTGCAATGTCAAAGAAGTCTTGCTAATTTAAAAATGTTAAGTATACATATATATATATATATATATATATGTTAAAGGCAGAATCCAACATGATTTTGTTTTTTGTTTGTTTTTACAGGAAACACCCTTGAAACAAAAATTCACACAGTGAAAACACTGAGACAGAGCACAATTTATTAAGCTTTTGGAAAACTGAAAAAAAAAGCAGGCATAGCAATCTTGATCTTAGACAAAGCAACTGTAAAAACAGAAATGGTTCAAAGGGGTAAACAAGGGAACTATAACTATACTTAAAGGCACCACAGATAGCAAAAGAACATTAGTACAATATATACACACTAAAGTATCTAAAGGAAAAATTATTTGAATCAAATGGAAAACAGCAAAATTATAATTATTGGAAATTTCCTTGCACTTCTTTCAGACCTAGAAATATCTAACAGAAATAGCTCTAAAGAATTTTAGAAAATTTAGATACAATAAAGCATTGATTCCTGAATGGCAAAGGAAACAAGCATTAGTAGTTCTTGCTTTCTACAGGACCTTTATAAAAATCATATATGGACCAGGACATAAAAACTTTATAATCAAATTTAGAAAGGCAGATTTGTCAAACATAACCTTTGCTGGATAAAATGTGACAATGTTATAATGAATAAAATGAAAGAAAGGATTCAGAATTAAGTGGAGGCTAAATAATTTAATTCTAAAGACTTGGATGGTCAGAGAATAAATTTTAGAACTATCTCCAGTACCGGTTATCTACCAAAAAATGTGGCTTTTATTGTCCCTACCCCAGGTCTTGGCATTGCCACCCACATTTGGCTTCCATGGCCTCCTGGGACCTCCTCCACCTCCAAGTCTTCAGGGGTCTGTACAGCAAACCACCATTGATATCTGTATGAAGTCTTGTATCTACTTGATGATCCCCCAGTACACATTACCTGCAACACTGGATCTCAATCTAATAATTTTTTTCTCTTATATGATTGCTCTTTAATTACTTATAACTTTGCCTGAATTCACTCCTCAATGGTTATTGTAGACACAACTTCTTTCAAGTCTCCTGCTCTCAATGCTCTGTTAATGTCTTGTTGCGGATCTATCTACACTTTCCATTATGTTGCCCTGGAATTTCTGCTTTCATAAATACCAAACTTCCTACCATCTTAAACCTTTTCTTTTGTTACCTCTTCCTTCCTTTGCCTTCTCACCAGATAACACTGCTTCATTTCCTAACTGGTGTTATAATCAGAACTTTTTTCAAGAAATCTACCAGTTGGGTGTTTCATTTCTACCCCAATGTAGACATCCTAAATCATCAATTTTTTTTTTTTCGGGGCAGTCAACAATTTAGACCACTGATGAGTTCTTTTTAGCTGGAAATCTAGCTATTTCCTGGAAACAGGAAGAGGATGTCTCTACAAGTTCACATTTATGTAACATGCAGGCAGAGAATATCTATGCAAGATGGAGAATCTATTATGTTCTTCTATAACTTAAAATTTATTGTTCTCAGCAAATTACTTAGGGTGGTTTTTTTTTTTTTTTTAACAGTTTCTTTCCACATCCCCAGTTCTTCAGCAGAGTCCCCTGGAGTCCCTAAAGGCTAAAGAACTTTTTTCACTTACTACCCAAATGTTATGTGGGAGTTTCAGAAGAGTCAACATGTCTAAGAACTTATAAAATATAGTTCCATATTTATATCCAGTGCTCAGAATAACTGACCACAGGCACAGTTGTACAAATTCAAAAAAGGGCATTTTATACAGCTTACCAGAGGTTACTGTTTGCTTATTACTTTGAAAGGCCCTAATAGAATACATTTGAAAAAAATTTTAAAAATTGAACTAAAATAAAGCTATTAAAAGGGAAAAATTGAAGAAGAGTAAAATTTAGCCACCTTCTGAAAGAAACTCTTAATCCCAAATTACCTCCTAAATATATATGTAGTTTTTTCAGCAGGGATTAGGGACTTTGTATCAACTAGAAATAACCCCCTCACCCTTTTAGAACAGCAATCCAATACTTTGGCCCCACATATAGTGTTAAAATGTTGGCTCATTTTGTACCTATAGTACATCACTTCTTTGTAAAGAGGTAAAAAATTTACTGCCATTAATTGTGATGTGTGATTATAAATGCATTGAACAGAGTCCTTAAGTCCTAAAATGTGGTTATTGATTAAGTTTTTCTGCTGGTGCTATTTACTTCATTCTGTATTAGCTCCATCTGTCACTTTCCCCTTTCTTATGCCACAATAATATTCAATACGCATATAATTTATTTCCCAGGTCATGGGCATTTGCTTTGTTTCTGTCAGTGAACAAGAATATATTAAGCACTTAATATGGGACAGACTGAATTCGCTGGACGGTTCTGTGGATGGAGTCCTAGGCTTGGAGTCAGGAGGACCCAAGTTCAAATCCAGTCTCTGACACTTACTGTGTAACTCTGGACAAGTCACTTAATGTATACTTGCCTTCTTCTGCTGAAGAATGAAATGGCAAATTATTCCAGAATCTTTGTCAAGAAAACTCCATAAACGGTATGGTCCATGGGGTCACAAAGAGTCAGACACAGCTGAATTATAGCAATGACAATGTGTCAGGTCATATAAAGAAAGGCAAAAGCCTTGTGTTGCTCCTGCTCTTCAATGTTCCCATTCTAATGCAGAGGGAAAGGAGACAATTTGTGAATAACTGGTGAGGTAAGTGCCTTACCTGGTTGTTTCTGCTGCCTGGTTGTTAGCCTCCTACAGGAAGAGAAGTGTCATTCCATCGGCTGCTAATACATGAGCAGAGCACGCAATTCCATTACATTTCTGGCCTAGTCTCATGCCTTGGAGAAAGAGTAATACTCCTCCTCCTCTAATTCTTGTCCAAAGGAAGCCTCATTCCCTATTTCAGACAGAAGCCTTTCCAGCATTGCCTGCCTTTGTGCTCATTCCCTCCCAGTTACTGATCAAAGTGGAGGAATTGGAATGTGCTTTCCACTGCCACTTCAAGTTCTGTCATTACTTAGAAACCTCTTCTCTTTTCAGGTCCACTTAATTCACATCTGCCACCTAATCAAAATCCTGATAACTGTTGTTTACAATCCTCCAGGATACTCCTTTTCTTTCCTTAAGGAGTTCAGTGCCTGATTCAGTTTTTCTTTCCCAACTTCTGTACTTATACTAGGGTTCTTCAAAGTAAACATTGGGATTGTCTCAAATACCTCTCTCATTTCTTCTCTCCATCTCAACTACATAGATGGTCATATTTTTAACGTTGCTATGGTCTATAAATGTACCACTTTGCTATTTAAGTATTCTGAAATTCTCTTATATTATCATCTCTATCAGCTATTCACTTCTTTGTCTGCCTTCTAGGGCCAAATCCTGTTCTTCTTCCACACCTTGATTTACAATCACATTGTCAATCCTCTCTCAGTCCAACATCTTTGTACTCATTCTCTTTTCCACATCTTGACCACTGAAGAATCAGTTCAACTCCATATTGTCCATCTTTTGAGTCTCTAGCTTCTTTACTATATTGCTACTTGTCTTTCAGTCTTGGATCATACCCACCATATCTTTGCTCCTACATGCATGTTGCTAATTGAAGATGAAGAAAATAATGGGGGTAGATAACACTAAAGGAAGATGAACAGTCTGGATGAAATCAAGGAGCTACTGGGTGAGGGGCATGATGGAGAAGACCAACAGAATGCAGTCAGGAAGGAAATGAAGAGATGGCTGGCTAGGGCTCCCTCCCCCTCCTTAATGGAAATTTGGGAGGAACTCTTTAGTCAGTGGTAGCAGAGTAGTAAGAGCTCTGAGGAGGTGGTGAGTATCTAGGCTGATGCAATCTTACAGCAAGATGAGATTCTTGAAGATATGTGGAAGTCTAAAGGGGGCAGACAAGTAGAAAATGATACCCTACCAAAAATCTCAAACTGCGTCTGTCTCTAGGAGACATCTTAAACTCAATATGTATAAAACTGAACTCATCTTTCTCCCCAAGCCTATTCACTTCCAAACTTCCTTACCAATATCAAGCAAACTATCCTTCCAATCCTGCAGGTTCACAACTCAATTATCTCCCTCATCTCCTCACTACTTCTTATCCCCCATAGCTAATCTGTTGCCCAGACTTATTTCCCCTTTGCAACATCTCTTGTATACTCCCCTTTTACTCTCCTCTGCCGCTGCCACAGCCCTGGTGTATCTCTAATGTGTGGACTCCTACTGTACTTGTTGGTGAGTCTGACTATCTCAAGTCTCTTCCCATTTCAATCCATTTTCCCTTCAGCCACAGAAGTGATTTTTTTAAAGCTCAGGATTGACCATGTCATGCCTTCCCCCAAACTCTAATGAGTCCTTATAACTTCTAGGATCAAATTAAAAATCCTCTTTGGTGTTCAAAGCCATCGATTATGCCTTGTACCCTATAAGATTCTCTTTGATCCAGTGACATTGAATTCCTAGTGATTCAAGCAAAATCCTTAGTTCTGGGAATTTTCTCTAATTGTCCCAAGTGTGGAAAGTTCATTTATACCTCCTCCTTTGCT
Organism: Myrmecobius fasciatus; assembly: GCA_023553655.1. NCBI lineage: Eukaryota > Metazoa > Chordata > Mammalia > Dasyuromorphia > Myrmecobiidae > Myrmecobius > Myrmecobius fasciatus. The sequence goes on from JAJPUD010000510.1 coordinate 258,344, forward strand.
TCCTTCAAATCCCAGCTAAAATCCCAACTTCTACAGGAAGGTTTTCCCAAACATTAATTCTAACATCTTTCCTTTGCTGGTTATTTCTTCCTTATCTTGTATAGAGTATGTCCATAATCCATGTCCATAGTAGCATATCATCCTTTTATTAGATTGTAAGCTCCTCAAAGACAGGGTCTTTTGATTTATTTATATCCCTGGCATTTAGCAAAGTGGTTGGCACATAGTAAATGTGTAATAAATGCTCATTAACAGATTGAAATAACTATGTACATGTATGCATATTCATTGTAAATGAAAAGTAAGCTTAGGAGTTCCTTGCTACTGCAAAAAAAAATGCTACTATGTTTTTCTACATAAAAATCTTTTCTCTGTCATAGGATTGTAGATTTGTAGTTATAAGGGGTCTTAGAGGCATTTCATTTTATAAATGAAACCCAGAGAATAATTAAATGAGTTGTTCTGCATCACATAAATAGAAAGTATCTGAGGCAAGATTTGAACTCAAGTCTTTTAAGTCCTGAAATCTATTCAGTATCCATAATGTCTTCAATTTCTGTGGAGTATATTCTCGGTATGGATATCACTTTGGATGTAGTTCTAAATTGCTTTACAATTTACTTATCCAGCCCAATTTACAATTTTACCAATAGTGCATTAATGTGTCTGTTATCTGCCTCTCAATAATCATCATTTTCCTTTTTTGCTATCTTTGAAAATTTTATGGGTATAAGGTAGAACCCCTAAGTTACTTTAATTTGCATTTCTGGTATAATTAACAACTTGGAGCATTTTTATGTGGTTGTTGAGAGAGTTTGCTTCTCTTCTTTTGAGAACTGACAATATCAGCTGACTATCTTTTGAAGAATGGCTCTTGTTTTTATATATCGGTGGCAGTTCTCTACATATCTTGACCATTAGACTCTTATTAAATAAATTTATTTCAAAAATTCTTTTTTCACCAAATTATCACTCTTTGCAGATGATATGATAGTCTACTTAGAGAACCCTAGAGAATCAACTAAAAAGCTATTAGAATTAATCCACAACTTTAGCAAAGTTGCAGGATACAAAATAAATCCACATAAATCATCAGCATTTTTATACATCACCAACAAAATGCAACAGCAAGAGATACAAAGAGAAATTCCATTCAAAATAACTACCGATAGTATAAAATATTTGGGAATATATCTGCCAAGGGAAAGTCAGGATCTATATGAGCAAAACTACAAAACACTCTCCACACAAATAAAGTCAGATCTAAACAATTGGAAAAACATCAAGTGCTCTTGGATAGGTCGAGCGAATATAATAAAGATGGCAATACTACCTAAATTAATCTACCTATTTAGTGCTATACCAATCAAACTCCCAAGAGATTATTTAACTAAACTAGAAAAAATAACAACAAAATTCATCTGGAAAAACAAAAGGTCAAGAATTTCAAGGGAATTAATGAAAAAAAATGCAAATGAGGGTGGCCTAGCTGCACCAGATCTAAAACTATATTATAAAGCAGTGGTCACCAAAACCATTTGGTACTGGATAAGAAATAGAGTAGTGGATCAGTGGAATAGGTTAGGTTCACAGAACAAAATACTCAATGACAATTGTAATCTAGTGTTTGATAAACCCAAAGACCCCAGTTTTTTGGATAAAAACTCACTATTTGACAAAAACTGCTGGGATAATTGGAAACTAGTCTGGAAGAAATTAGGCATTGACCCACACCTAACACCATATACCAAGATAAAGTCAAAATGGATTCATGATCTAGGCATAAAGAATGATATTATAAACAAATTAGAACAATGTAGGATGGTTTACCTCTCAGACCTGTGGAGGGGGAAGGAATTTGTGACCAAAGAAGAACTAGAGATCATCATTAATCACAAAATAGATAAGTTTGACTATATCAAGTTGAAAAGTTTTTGTACAAACAAAATGAATGCAGACAAGATTAGAAGGGTAGCAGTAAACTGGGAAAATATTTTTACATCCAAAGGTTCTGATAAAGGCCTCATTTCTAAAATATATAGAGAATTGACTCAAATATATAAGAATTCAAGCCATTCTCCAATTGACAAATGGTCAAAAGATATGAACAGACAATTTTCAGACGAAGAAATTGAAACTATTTCCGGTCACATGAAAAGGTGCTCCAAGTCACTATTGATCAGAGAAATGCAAATTAAGACAACTCTGAGATACCACTACACACCTGTCAGATTGGCTAAAATGACAGGAAATGATAATGATAGCTGTTGGAGGGGATGTGGGAAAACTGGGACACTGATACATTGTTGGTGGAACTGTGAACAGATCCAACCATTCTGGAGAGCAATTTGGAGCTATGCTCAAAAAGTTATCAAACAGTGCATACCCTTTGACCCAGCAGTGTTTCTACTGGGCCTATATCCCAAAGAGATTTTAAAGGAGGGAAAGGGACCCACATGTGCAAAAATGTTTGTGGCAGCCCTTTTTGTAGTGGCAAGAAACTGGAAATTGAAAAGATGCCCATCAATTGGAGAATGGCTGAATAAATTATGGTATATGAATGTTATGGAATATTATTGTTCTGTAAGAAATGACCAACAGGAGGATTTCAGAGAGGATTGGAGAGACTTGCATGAACTGATGCTGAGTGAAATCAGCAGAACCAGGAGAACATTATACACAGCAACAAGACTATACGTTGATCAATTTTGATGCACATGGTTCTCTTCAACAATGATGTGATTCAAACCAGTTGTGCTGCGATGAAGATAGTCATATACATCCAGAGAAAGGCCTGTGGGAACTGAGAGTGAACCACAACACAGCATTTTAACGCTTTCTGTGAATATTTCCATGCATTCTGTTTTCCTTCTTAGGTTGTTTTTTTTTCTTCTTCTCTTTCTAGATCTGATGTTTCTTGTGCAGTAAGATAACTGTAAAGATATGTATACAGGTACTGTATTTGTCATATAATTTATCCTATCTAGCATGTATTAGATTACCTGTCATCTAGGGGTGGGGGTGGGGGGAAGGAAAGGAAAAGCTTGGGAAAAAAAAGTTTTTTTGCAAAGGTCAATGTTGAAAGGTCACTCATATGTTTTGCAAATAAAAAGTTTTATAAAAAAAATTCTTTTTTCAGTTCATTGTTTTCCTCTTAATTCTAATCTGGCTATTTTCATTTGTGCAAAATCCTTTCAACATTACATAATTAAAACATTTTAAACGTTTCTACTCCTTGCTTGGTCAGTGACTCTTCCTTACTCATAATTGGGAAGCGTGTGTCTTTCCTTTCTTCTCTAATTTGTTCATGATCTGACTTTGTCATGTATCTATATCATGTATCCATTTGGAGCTTATTGCGTTACATGGGGCTGACCTAATGAAACCTAATTTCTTTTTTTGGGGGGGGGGCATGGTTTTGTCACATAGTGTAAGTCTTTACTCTCAATTTTTTAAATGATGGAGATGTGATCATGTGTGGAGGCAGCAGAATAAGATCCATTAAGAAAATGAGAAATCATGTAAACATGTGAAGACTGAGGTAGAAATTAGGAGTGGAAGATAATAGTGGAACCAATCTGGAGAAGATGAGAGAGAACATAGATTCATATACTGGGGTCAGCTTTGGCAAATACAAGGGTCACTTCTTCATCAAGGACTAGAGCAATGGATTAGTCACAGGGATGATGTCAGGGAATCCAAGACAGGAAGGGAAAAAGAAGGAGCCAGCAGCAAATGGCCTGAATGTTTTCAGTGAAGGGAGAGAAGATGTCTTCAACTGAGGGAGTGGGATGAAGAGGGTCTCATGTCAAAATTGAGGATAAAATAGAATGTTTAGAATACTCACTAGAGTGAGTGGGATGGATAATCAGTCAGGGAATAGAAGGATAGCTTTGCTGCATTAAGGTTCCAGTTGAGATTTGATGACACCAGTTTGAAGTGGATTCAATCAGCATGGTTTCAACATTTCCTTTAGTTTCATTCAGTAGCACATGAATCAAAGCAAATGAGGCAGATGGTAACATTAAACTAAGAGTGAGGTTTGGCAAGCATGAGTAGCAAGAGGACAAAGAAGCAAGGGAGCTAAGAGCAGAGAATCATACAGAACTGAAGCAAGGTGTTAATATTGAGAAGGGAGGAGAGAATAGCCAAAGCAGAGGTGATGATGGCCTTGGAAAGTACTGAGGAGCAGAGAAGCTGAAGGTCATGGGAAGAACAAAGAGTATATTTAAGAATAAAGATCAGAAAAAAGAAATCATGCAAAGTTGCTTTAAATTCATGATAAACAATAAAACTTTAAAAATCTCTGACCACATAAAAATAATGAAACAATATTAGAATGTTATGGAGAAAAAAATAAGCATTAATTGGTGATGAATTCACATACTAATAGATATTTTAGAGAATAATTTGGCAGTGTTTATCAAGATTATAAAATAATTATACCTTTTAATCTAATAGTTCCTAGTCTAGGGTCCTTTCTGATACCCCCACAATATAACAACAGTCAGTTAGCATTTATTAAACACTTACTATGTGCCAGGCATTGTTCTAAGTGTTATACAAAAACATGCAAAAAGAAAAGGCAGTCTCTGCCCTCAAGGAGCTTACATTCTAATTGGGAATAAAAGGAAGCCAAAATTAAAAAGTGGGGAGAAAATACCTGGTGTTGGGGCATGAGAGAGAGCTGCCTGGAGTACCTTCCTTCAATGGAGATTCTAGGAGAAATCTTGTACTTTCCAATCGGACAAGCGTACTTCCAAGGTGTGAGTTATAGAGCTGAACTGACCTTCTAAGATGAGTTTCAGGGGCATGATGAAGAAGTACAGGGGTATAGCCTAGTGGGCAATGAATGCAACATCTTAAATGCTCAGTTACAGTGAAACAAAATGGAGCAGTCAAAATTCATACTGAGATTTATGGGTCCACACCTCTTACCTAATTGAAATATCCTACAGCTCTCCAGATTTGACTCATTCTTCACACCTACTCTCATAGGCCCAACTGCCCAGAGAGAGACAACTACCACATAGTTACATTCAAACTCTCTCATGGTCCTACAGGTGTATTTAGGGGAAATATAAATCCTGCATTCATCAATCTAGGTACTTGAGAATCACCTATGTATTTCTTATCTATGCAACTAGCCATTCAGAATGATGACATTTTAAAATTTTAAAACATGATTTATGTAATATATATATAACAAGGCAAAAGAAATGTTTTAAACATGCAATCTCAAATATATAAATAATAAAATACATCATAACACAATATAAATTCAGATCACACTCTCTTCCAGCAACGCACTCAAAGTACCGTGAAAAGTGGAAATATACTTACAGGAACCTGGTATAAAAATATATTAAGGAGGAAAATATGTGCACTTGAGGCAATTCACAACTCTAGGCTGCAGGCTTCAAATATTACTGATCCATTCAGAACCGTCTTCAACCCTTAAATTGCTCTCTCCTTACTGCTTGATGATAGAACCTGACCACTGGGGTAAAAAGATTCTCTTTTCTAAAAGAAAGTAGACTTTCATTAACTATCACAGGTAAAAGTGAATTTAGCAAGGATTAGCTCTTAATATGAATAGCAAGAAGTTCATTGGTTACATTGAAAACCTCACATGTCTCACGCCAAATTTTCTGTTTTTTCACTCTAATCTCCTCGTTTACATGATTTCTTACTTTTTTAATATAATTTTAAAAAAGTATAGATGTATCACATACATAAAACATGTAAATTACCTGAGGCACTCATTCATCATGCTTCCACTGAAGTCTCCAAAAAGTAGTCTTTTGTCTGCAGTGCCCTTAAAACTACTTTTTGTACTACTATTTCCATAGTTTTTTAATAAAATATTTTTCTCTATCTCTTTAATGAGAGATTCAAATCCTCAAATGCAATCTGTAGATAATTTTCTCTTCAAAACTGCACAAAATCCCATCTAAAAGCTATTTATTCATATATATATTTTAGCAGTTTATATTGAAACAAAAATGTTTTTCTACTTGTAGTAGGTAACAAAATGTTAGATCATAACAGGAGCAGTAACTTTTATGTAATAAATACAGATTTTGTCCTTTACACAAAAACACTTTCATTAACAACTCCAAACAATTCCACTGTTGGGAATATGCCCTAATAGTATTTAATGAAATTTAAAAAGAGCTATCTTTACAAAGATATTCACACTAGCATTAAGTGTGTACAAGTACAATTAAAAAGCAAACAAAATGAAAGTAATCATATGAGAGAAAAAATGGACAAATCCTGTTTTAGGATTTAGATGTGACTGAATAGTCATTATATTTTAGCCAATATATATTCTTGCCTCCTTCCCTATAGTTAACCCCTCCATTTGTGTTCTTGATCACATTTCATTCAGCTTTCATGGACCCTGTGCTCTAATGATTATTTACTGAACCTTTTTCTACATTCTTCTTTTCTGCCTACTATTCAATCAATCAATCAATTATATATGATAATGTAGATCTAAGTACAAAGAATGAAACAATTCCTGTTTTAAAGGACCATACATAGCCTTTTTTTAAAATGCTGCATCCCTTTTAATTTTTTTTCAAAATTAAATTTTATTTTTCCCAATAAGCAAAAATCTGCTCTCTGACCACTGTACCCTTCTCCAAGAATGACAATAACAACAAAATCCTTTTTACAAACATGTCTAGTCAAAAAAAACATTTCTGTATTGGTCATGTGCTATTTCTACACACACACACACACACACACACACACAGCTTTCTATATCTATATAACCCTCCCTAATAGGCTTCTATGCTAAATTAATAGAAATGCATTTCTACTTTTTATCATAAGCATACACACAAACACTCACATATACATATTCACACATTTAAAAACGCAAACATTTTCATTGATTCTCATTCTGCGAGTATTTCATCTTTGATTTCATTTTTCTATTGTGAACTTTAACATCAAATAAAATGAACATTTTCATATAGTTTGTAAAACAGAAAGAATACTCAAATTAGATTGTGGTATTATGTATAGCTTATTTTTCTTTTAAAATACATAATAAATTTCAATATATAACTTTTAAACTATCATTGTGATTCTTTCTGGCTTTCCTTCTGTTAGTTTCTGTTCAATAAAAAAAAATACTTCTATGATCCCCTTTCTTTTATCTTTTGGCTACTCTTTCCATATGCTTCTCTTCCTTTTTCCCACTGGAGGGAAAAAAGGAAGCAAAACCCTTT